>JAODPA010144762.1:0-15514 GCA_025585075.1 Nepenthes mirabilis
ATACAAAAACTATTACATTATTGATCATATTTTAAAAAATTAAAGATGTGTCCCTTGCGTCAAAGAATCAATTCACTCATTAAGAGCTATTATGACAATGCCAAAGTAAAAATTTCACTCCAAATCACTTGGACAAAATTGCCTTAATGTCATATTAACAAACCAGCTCAACCTAAAAAAGATAAAGCAAAAAATTAATAATGATTTTATAAACTAACACGATTGGTGGTGGTCAGTAGTGAGCCAGGAAGCTGAGTCTCTGTGCTGTGTTGTTCAACACCTCATTTTCTTCATGCTGATCTTTCAGGAGTCTGGCGAGTCGTGGGCTTATGCCGATCAATTCTCTTCGGTTGCTTTGCTAGCTTCTGCATCGAAAGAACAACGAAACCAATCAGCGACCCGAATGACCAACAGAAGAGACTTAACATAAACAAAATCAATGCATTGCAAAATTTTAAAAAAGAAATGTTATATGGTCACTTTTAAGCTACACTCATTCTGACATAATATCAATCTATTTATTTATAATTTCATAAGTCTCTCAATATGGATAAATGATCGTCATCTGAAAGTGTCTAAAGGAGTTCCTCTAACATGACTTTGAAAAAATGTCCGCATTTCTCACACTAAAACTGACATATATACCAAAAAAATAAAATCTAATCCAACTTAATAACACATCAGTCCATACAAATTCGCACCAACAGCAGATATTTTTCACATAAAAGGGAACAATGGTACAACTAAAAAACTTTCTCCCCCCTCACACAAGCGCATGCAGACACACAAAAAAAAAAAAAAAAAGAAAAAGAAAAAGAGTTGGTGTATAATGAACAAAAATCCCAAATTCTAGACACCAAAAACCCTTCTTCCAGAACAGATTTCTGCAGCATGGCCAAAATAAATAACCAAAATCTTGCCCTGTTAAAATGATCATATCTGAGTTGATTCGCATCAAGCACGAGACTGTGCCCTGTCAAATGATCATATCCGAGTTGATTCACATCAAGCATGAGACTGGCAACTCATGATAGTTGACGATAGAGGATCCCTTTCAGATTTTCAACAGACATACCAGAATACAGGCTTGCATTCTAGCATGATCGATAATCAGCATGGTTCCTGAAAACATAGTGTGCAAAAGAATAGAAAAATGGCAACATAAGCTAGGGAAGATTCTGGGAAACAGAAAAATAAACCTGACTCCTTTGAGATTTATTTAACTCTGCAATGCTTGAAGGGAAGAAGAAGAAACTAAAATTTTTTGAAAAATTGGAAATGTTTTCCTCCAGACTTTCCTTTTACTTTAAACTTTCAGGACTCCCAGCTCATTTGAATTCAAAAATTATAAAAATATGGGATTTTTTCCGCAAGAGACTATCCGTATTTTAATTACAATTTCATCCAGCCGAACTGTGGGTGATAAAAATAGGGCACATCGAACTAAACAATAAAGGCAGGTGAAGGGCTAAACAAATTGTGTGAAGTCCATGCAAGCTTTCATTCCTGGCAAAGGACAGGAGTTTGAGAATGCCGAGAGTTCTTTATTTGAATCTCTCTCCTCATAGCCTTCTCTTTTTCCTTTTTTTTTTTTTTTTGGTTCAATCCCTACCCAGCAGTCCCTCACCATCTCATCCATCCCTTAAAGAAAGAAGTCCTTTTTTCCCTCTTCTCTGCCATCGTCCCTTTCTCTCTTAGTCTTCCTCTTCTACCAAAAGGTCTCAGTCACTCTCAAGTGGTTTTCCTCCACCAGAAGAACACCAAAATTCATCATCTACTTGACAAAACAGTCAATTTCAGCTCCTCCCACTCCCCTCACCACCACCACCAAAAAAAAAAAAAAGGTAATTCCTCTATCTATAACAAATTAAACTTCCTTCTTATTTTCACTTTGTAAAGCACCTAGTTGTAACCTTTCTAATTCTTGGTTAAATGGGAGGGATGATTGCACAGTTTTGAGTTTCAGTGTCCGTCTATAGACCTTGCAGAGATAGAATAGCCTACAGCTATTGCTTGGGTGTCACCTATGACTGGCTTTGAGACCCCAATGCCACCTACAAGGAACATCAATCACTAAGCTTTGAGACCCCAATGCCATCTCTTTGCCACCCAGAGCCACAATATGTCCCAAGGATTGGGTTGTCTTTCTACTTAAGTAGTATAAACCAAACCCTCTTTCACCGTCACACACAAACACAAACAAACAAAAAGAAAAATTGTAACTGCAACCGCATCCTAAAAATATATGCAAAAGATTCATCAAATACTAACAATTAATTCGATTAGTACACAAGTACTTACGTGAATAAATAAACAATACACCATATATAAATACGTGCATTTATGATTATTTGTATTTATGTGTCTCTCTATATGTCTATGTCTATATCTATATGCATATGTATATGGCTATGTGAATATATGTTTGCCACTATGTTTGGTTTCCTACCTTTATAAAAATAGGTGAATTTAAAAGTTGGCTATGTCTTGTTAGAAAGAGGAAAACTATGAAAAATCAAAACTATACAAAACTGTTTAGATCTCTAGTTATATTTTGTCCAATGGATTTTCATAGTTCTCCTTCCAAAAACAAGGAAACTATGTAAGAAGATATTTTAAATTTCTGCCAAATTACAACTTGTAAATCAGACAAAATACACTTAAAAACTTCTGAAGTTCTACTTGATTGCAATTATCCTTTTCTACAGCTTTCCTCATTAAAAATCAAACCAAAGCATAGTTCATATGTACATGAATAAATAGAAGGATGAGAACTTCAATATGATCCTCAAAGGGGTAGGAACCGTGTGTCAAAACCTAGGTGGTAGAAGCAACTTCTAGAAGATCAAAATATTTTCCATTCTTTACCAATAACAATATTTTTATCACCATCTGCCCAGAACCATAGGAGATTCTGAACCGGAGAGAAGTGGCCTCTTCACAAATGGATGACACAAGAGTTCAGCAGCAGTAGGACGACACTGGGGGTTCACTTGTAAGCACCGCAGAACAAAATCTCGTGCATCTCTTGAGAGAGAATCAGAAACAGGAGGCAGCACACCCTTCCCAATATGAAATATCGCTGTCATCTGTAGTGTCAACAGAGGGGAAGCATATTAAACACGGAAGAAGAGACTAAGGTGGATTCACTAATGAGCCTTCCATTACAAAACCATTTAACGGATAAATTGGGTCATAAATTGAGAAATCCAGGGAAATCGGAATAAATTAAACTCAAGGATAATTATATCACTATAGAGCAAAATGTTTACAACATATTAACGCTACTAAATAAATTTCAAGTGAAGTGTGAACACGACTCAATTTACGAAAATAATCTTTTAAATAGGCAATAACAAAAGATGTTTTTGGAATATGGAAAAGATCAAAAGGAAAGAGTGTTTCTAGCACTACCATTGCACCTAACTGTACACACAGGCCCCTTCCCTTTTCCCTGAACTTACTCCATTAACCTTCTCCATAGACATAAAGCTTTAGATGTTGATCACCATGGCATGAAAATAAACTGTGCCCATAGAATGGAATATTGGATTGTTGATTTATTTACCCCGTAATAAAAATAGAAATAACAACAATTTAATATTTAAATCACAATTTTACAGTATTACATTTTTTTCTACAATCATATTTCAAAGTCATTGTTTGACACACCAATAGGATATCAAGATAACTAAGAGAATTTTAAGGATCATATTTTCACGTATGTAGACACATTTTCCTGACTGTAGTTATGACTGATCAAAAGCAAAAAAGAGACCCATTAAATAATTTGGTAGACCTAAACTACTTGAGACATGAAACAATCAAAATCAAAACTCAAAATACATGTAGAATTACCAATATAAATCTAACTTATCACATGATCATTTAATCAAAAAATCAAGCTGAAAAAGTTGAAAGGTGTGCTGGGCTATTATTTTGTCTCACAGTGAAAAGGAGCAGCACCATCACTATGTTGCATAGGCTGCATTAACTGAAATGGCCATTTGGCCATAATGCATTTGATACATATGGCCCCCTCAAGGGATCCTGTATAATGTAACAAACTACTTCTATAACTTTTCTTATTGTTTTTTAGGTCCACTTATAGACCTTTAAACGATCCCTAATCAAAGAAATTGACAAATTACTCCTCTGAAGGTGCATAGAGAAATACACATTCTACATCTATTTGCATCTGTGCAACAATTATCTCCATAATACATGATCCTAATAAGTAATAACAAAAGAGATGCATGAAAAATTATCCAGTCAGAATTACGCAGCTGAATAAAGGAAACACTGAACTATTGCATGATAAATTGGGAGAAACCATAAACTTGTCATGTCAAAATATAAATTGCATCAGCTGACACATTAAACAGTTTACATAAAGCCAGTTTTTTGGCACCCAATTACCTGTGGAGAGCACTTAAACCCTGGTCTAGAAGCAATAGTTATAGAATAGAACCCACATAAGAAAACCACAAGGAGGAGCAAATCATTTAGGAACCAGGATTGCTTGGATTTGTCCACAAATTTGAAAAAAAAAAGTCGTATCAAATTATCTTGCCTCATATCTATGGAGTTTGAAAAGGTATTAAAAAGGGGAAGGATGACACAAGAAGAAGCAGATCAGTTCAGAACTAGGATTGCTCGGGTATGTCCACAAATTTGGGGAAAAAAATGGTCATACCCAATTATCTTGCCTTGTATCCAATAGGTGTTTGAAAAGGCAAAAAAACGAAAACTGAGAATTCTTCCAAAGTAGAAATAATAATACCAATGACTCCAACAACCATCATCAGATGGTAAATCAACTAAACCTTCTCCCACTAAACCACTTTAGAGGTGATTGCAGTCATCAGTCTCTCACTGAAGTACAAAGGTAACAAGTATGATTTTGGAGGAGGTAACCATCAACATATACCTGCTTTTACAAATATGATGATTGAGAAAACAAGACCAGCCCCTATGACAGTGCCAATATTCTCTAATACAAAATAAGGATAGAAGCATAGCATCCTTCATAATCTATTACACTACATGTGCAGATTGAAGTGTGAATATCAATTAAATTGACATACCATATAATCCTAGATGAGTATGAATGTGCAAGGCACAATTGGCAAACGCAAAAAATTTTCATCAAGACATTCATAACTATTTATCAGATTTCTTTTAGTAGCTGATCAATAATTACTCATAAAATCAAAGCTTATAAGAAGAATAAGTTCAATTATAAGGGGAGGAAGACAGGTAAGTCCATGAGTAATTAGATGCAATCATATGAAATGAAACAGACAATAGAATATACCAAACCTATATTATAGAAGTCTCTATTTAGCTTCTTTGAAATATATCATCTGTAACGTATAATATAGATAAGAAACAGAGTAATACATACCATTCACAATGTCAAGGATAAATGCAGATCAGACACAGGGCAATATGACAAAAAAGCAAATACATCCCATCCAGTATAGATATTCATAATCATATTCAACATTAAAAAAAAATAAACAAATAAGTCGATTGAAAAATACTAATAGAGAAAAGGAAGGTTGAAAGTGAAAGAAAGAAAAACTAATTTAGACGGAAATGAGGGGCAGGGGGAGCAAGATGACACATACAAACTCAAAAGGATGGTAGAGCAAGATGACACATACAAACTCAAAAGGATGGTAGAGCAAGATGACACATACAAACTCAAAAGGATGGTATGGAACATGGGACGTCAACATCTCCAGGACAGTACATCCAAGGCTCCAAATGTCAGCTGGAAGCCCATAACCCTCATTGTTCCGATTAACAACCTGAGATTACATAGCTCGATATCAAACATACTGTATTGAAAATGTTGAAATTACATATGCCCGCATAAAGTCAATTACCAAGTTTAAATAATCTAGAATATGGAATCGAAGAGGTTAGGACAAATTCAAATCAATATTCAGTGTTGAAATTACATACACCCGCATTAAGTCAATTAGCTAGTTTAAATAATCTGGAATAAGGAACCAAGAAGGTTTGGACAAAAACAAATCAAACTTTTTAGTGCTGGATGCTATATACATTACACAACAAGAAAAATGCTTGCAAGAAGTGAAATAATATTCCAATTCAAAGAAACATGCAAAATTACACTGCAGAAAAACATTGATATACATGAAAGAGAGGTAATATATTAGTTGATGGTGTGAAGAAAAGGAACAGAAAACCAAACAAACTCGGAAAGGTATTGAGGATGTTATCCAAGATATAACGCATTATGAGGGATGCTTAAAAGTATTCACATTTCTGATTATAAACATTTGGAAACCAAGGGTTAATTTAGTTCCTGTTGCAGTTGTATTACCAATTCTCACAATGCTTTTACACATTTTCACTTAGCATTCTCCTTCTGAAAAAGGAATCCTATGCAATACTACATACATAAAGTCCTTTTATGCTGTGATACACACAGCTGATTATTTCATGACATGAGATGACTTGCAAGTTGCAATTATAACCTGTTGTAGTAGGAAGACTAGGATTATTCTTACAGAATATCATGTTTTTTGATGAAAGGCTTGGGCTAAATATAGCAAAATAGAAATTGTTAATGAGAATAATGTGTGAAAACAATAAGTACAAATTCCCCACCACGTTGTCATACAACAGCCGGTAATTTTCAAATACCAGCAACTGCATCTTATACTGGAACTGAGCCACTATCACCCTATGGTTAGCTCTTGCTTTACCTTTATGTAAAAAAGTGTTATAAAGATACTTAGCCCAGAGAAGATCAGGGTTGGATTTCAAGACAAGACAAACCTCAGGTGCCATCCAGAATGCAGTCCCCTTGCAAGACCTCAAGTCGTTTAGTTTAGTTGCCTGAAAAGGAACACCATCTTCAATACAAGGAAATAAAATGAAAAAAAAAATCTAAACAAGACAAGAAATGGTTGATGCACAAGCTGGGTTAAACAGGAGTATTAGCGACCAGGGGAATACCTTGGCCAATCCAAAATCTGCAAGTTTGACAGTTCCACTATTGGTAACCAATATATTTGCACATTTTATATCCCTGAAAAGAAAGATACAGAAAAATGAATTTTAATATTTCAATTGCTAACCATTTCAGACTTTGCACAGTGATTAAGTACTCAGTCCCATAATTGAGTAAAGGAAAATAACAGTCTTCAAATTTACATGCATTACAACACACTAATAGTCTCATGTTGGAATAAACATATGAAAGTGACACAACACAGCAATAAGTTAAAAGCAGAAATTAATTCAGAAGTCTGGAAGCAGAAAATAAGTTGAAAGCAGAGAAATTATTCAACAGAGTAGAGATTCCCAGCCCCCTTCGCCAGTGTGCATGTCTGTGTGAGTGTGTGCATTTCACAGTTTGTGACAGTGCAGGTTGGTGCGTGTCCAAACCACCAGCATCCTCCCTCCTCTTAATTCTTTGAAAATTATGTCTGAAATCTTTAAGATGTGCTGGAAAAATACTGAAACTATAAGAGTTGTTGATTTTTATTGCAATACTATGTTTGGAAATTTTTAGAAGTCCTGAAATGCTGAAACAGTAAGTCTGAAAACTTCAAGAGGTTATGATGAAAGCTTTAGGTTCTGTAAATTTGAAAGGAAGAGAGCACTTTGGGTGCTGAAACTTTCAGAAATGCTGAAAACATTAGACAAGAACAAGAACAAGAACAAGAACAAGAATTTTTAAGTGCTGAAAACTAAATAGGGAGAGAACACTTAAAGTGCTGAAACTTTAAGCACTAAAAATAAGTCCAACAAGAGACAAAACCTAATGAGTTGTGTGTGAGAGCAAGTTGCTGCATAAATACAAGAATTGTGAACCTACAAATTCTCAAATTGTCAGCCCAACCATTTATATACCACTCTTCTCCCTCTTCTCAGCAGGTTACACACAACAGAGTAATACTATTTGTGCATAAGACAGAAACATATAAAGCTCACATAGCACAGCCAAGAGAAAAAATATGCTGACAATAGCATTACAGAGGTTGACATGATATCAGATGCACAGAAAGACCACCACATTAAAGGAGAGGCAAATATCAGAAGAATCAGAGAAATAAGTCAGTATGGAGATTATAACGGTGGCATTTGGTAACAAAGACAAAAAAGGGTCAATAAAGAAGATTTACTTGCATTGCAACAAAGATAAATCATTACAGATGAAAAATGGATCAACATGAAGCCATAGAATACTTATCCAGAAGTGGGAGGTGATAGAGAGAAGAAGCCAACACCATTAAGATTCATATAAAATGGAAAGACACCATGGAAGAAAAAGTGAAATACAAGATTGTTCTTTCTTTCTTTCTTTCTTTCTTCAGATATATCCATAAAGCTGACCAATCTACAGAGTAACTAAAATTTTATCAAACTCTAGCCCAGAAAAGATAAATTCATACAGCCACGACAGCCAGGTATATGTTCACACCCTAAAATTCAACTAAATCAGCAAAGATTAATTTTAAGCTTTCATAGCAATTCATTGTTCGGAGCAAGTGGACACATTCTCTCTATCACCATAATGAACCAGAATAGAGTACACATGAATTGCCACGGATCAACAAAAGAATCAGTTACTAAAAATAATGAGAGATCAAATCAGAGAGACAGCTTTCATTTAATAGACCTATGAATGAACACCATGAAGGAAAATGGATTGGTTAAGAAATTTACCCAAACCAAAAAGTTCATAGTAACCCAATTGATGCCTCCTGACCAACACACCATTGTTTGCAGAAAAAGCAAATTTGGCATGGGGACAAATTTTGATGCACGATGGTCGTGCTTGAACATATCCAATACAGCAAGTCCAGTTTTTTGAGACTCATTAAGCTCAACTCTGTTTTATGTATTATAAAATCAATAACTAGTAAGTAGTAACAAAGTAGTAACACTAGCTTTAGTTAGAAGGGTCCCCAAACTGATCCAACCATTATGAATTTATGACCATGGTCAACTTCTATGAAGGTTCTATTATGCCTACAAGGTACCACCATTGTTTTATCATCCAGTAATTTTGGATAAACCACTGGATTATAGTTCTATATATTCCACACCTTCATACATCCCAAGTGCATATCTTGACATATGTAGAATGGAATATGCTCTGTAGTCAGAGCCACCAAAAAAAAAAAAACAGGTTTGTGATCATGAGGTCATTTTAGATTAGGTTTCATTTGGTCCAGTAGAGTTTATGTAAACCATCACCAGAACAAACAAAACATCCTTTTAAAAATTTGATAAGATATACATCTTCCATAAAATTTAGTTTATAAAGATAAATTGTTTCAGGGTTTGGCTCACGCGCAATTAAACATAATTGTGTATCTTAAAGGAAAGCTAAAAAAACACAGTAATATCTAATAAATTTTTGTCATGCAAAGATGCACCCAAGTACAAAATGGATTGTGCCAAGGACAATAATAAAATGGCCAGGATAGCAGAAAGCAAGTGATGATGGAGCAGCATCAAATCAACCTCCTGATGAACACATAGATAGCCAACATTTGACATAATTTGGTGCACTATATTACCTGTGAACGATATTTTTATCGTGAAGATACTTCAAACCGAGCAGAATCTGCCTTGTGTATGAGGAGACCTGGGAATCTTGAAGATGATACCTCTGATAGAGACTGACGAGGGACCCTTGAGTCACAAGCTCTAAAAAGATGTATAATTTTGATTCTTCCTGCAAAGAACATTGGATAAATTAAAATTATGAAGTGAAGAATGGAAGAGCTGCTAGAGCAAATAAGGCAGACTGAAGTCCAACTTTTGAAGAACAGTGAACAACAGGAAAACAAGTGGAAACACAGTTTAAAATCCAACGAGAACTATGGAGCACATAGATCTAAAAATTAGCCATGTGCATGGAAATTCGAGTTTAGAGTTATGTTTATTTCAAGGGCATACCAAATAAGGGCACAGATAACATGTAATACCAAGAGCCATACAGGATGGAAAGAGTGTTGTCATCTAATACAGCCATGAGCCATGGTCCATCATGTTAACGTGACAACAAAGCAGTGACATGGTGTATGCATGGCATGGGACAGGGTGTCCAAAAAAAAAAAAAAACAATAGATGTAATGCTTGTCTCTTTGTGGGAGAAGAGGAATGGTTGCTTACAAGAGTGATATTCTCATGAATAAATCACTATAATAGGCGATACACAGAACTTGACTAATTCATTAGAAGACCAATAAGACTCTCCTCATGCTGTGAGAAGAGGGATTACTACACTTGAAATTCCTCGAATAACAGAAAGCAAATACCCTCTTTCAAGAGGAATAAGTGGGATGTCCCCCAAGCTTGTCTAGCTGCAAGAAGTCTTGCAAAACTACTGGAGTTGTTGTAATGCTATTAGCACTAAATGGAGCCAACAACATTGGTATGTACTTCTATGGACATGGCACTTTATGTGTTGTGCGTCATTTTTAAAGTGTTAGGAATATAAACCAATAAAACCACGGATTTCAGGGGGAACATATGTCAAGGACTTCAACCAAAAGGTGATTGTCGACAGACTTGAGAGCCTATAGAGTTGTGGTGCTTTTGTGGGAGTAAGTGTGCCCCAACATTCTAGAGACGAAACAACTACTTGGTTTATAATGCATGTACTACCGATGTCCATCCTTTTAGGCATGTTGGATGCTCAGTGGGATATCGACACACAAGCATTTATTAGGACATAGATGTATCGCAACATTGATCAATGGACGGAGCATCCAGCTAACAGGTGAGCTTTATGCCTGAGAGAATTCGTGTCACTATCAGCCATGATTTGATACATAGATTATACCTAATTGCCTCCAGAAAACTTAGGATGAGCTGACAGATATTCCTTTATTTATCAGGAACAGGTTCTAACCCTGACGTGAGATTATTTTGAGATGGATCTAGTTGACAAACCAGGACCTAATATTTGAGAAACAAAAGCATTAGCCTCTTGTGTCCTATGACAGACAATTCATGACTTAAGTCCAGGCAGTGTGTGATTATTTCCATAACCTAACATTAGGACCCTGCAAGTTGGTACCTATGTCCTGTCCAAGTTATAGTGGGACAGCAAGAGTGAGAGTAAGACTTCGTATTAAGAAGGCTTTCTTGTCCATATGGTGCTAACATTTGGTGGGCTAGCATACTGGGTTGGTGAAATTGGGTGCATTAATTACATTACAAGTCCATTATCATAGAGCAGTGGCTCAGACTCAAATGGCAGTGAGCATGAAAGTGATCTTGCTCAGGCGTCAGTTTACTTGACAAAAGGCAGTCATTAATCAAGAAAATGGCAACGTTAAGCAAAGACTAAGTTGAAAAGTTGGACTTCTTTTTATACCATATTCCAACGTAAATTTACTTGTCTAAAGACGCACATGAATTATGTTGTCATGCTAATTTGACAAGCATGGTATCATGCAAACTAGAAATTTGCTCATCTAAGTATTGCACTGTCTGTTTTGAGTCACAAGGCATCAAAGACAAATCAACAATGTTGGTTTAATGGTTTTGGATGCCAGTGCAGGTCCTTGGGCTCGCCATGTTTATATATCAGTGCATACCTACCCACCCGAGTATAAAGCATTTGGGCAAGTTCATATCACTGGTAAACTGTATTCCATATTACTGGTAAAATATACAGGAGCTCAATGGTGTAACCATTTTGTTAAAACAATATGCAGTGTGATGAACAAGGATACAATGAGTCGTTCACAGATTTACCTTTTGTAACACAGGAAAAAGTGCATAAATTTACAAGGAAGCCCGATATAACTATTACATCAATGCTCCATAAATGAATGGGAACACATGAGAAAAGACAAGCTGGGTCAAGAAACAGTACCTTATCTGTGCCAAGGTATTTAACTATGTTCTCATGTTCAAACTGGCTTAAAAGCTCAATTTCCTGAGAGGAAAAGCAAAGTAAAGTTTGGGATGACAAAGAGGGATGAGAAATTTATTACAACTTTCAGCAACAGAAAATTCTTTCTACAACAACATACAAACTGCACTATGTCCTCATGCCACCATTACCTGCTCAAGTTGGAGAATAGATTGCTTTCCTTGACTTCCTTGTTCAATCAAAGAAACTTCCTTTACAGCAAAGAAGAATCCCTCGCTGCAAACACAATGTTTTTGTTATATGAAATTGTGCATGTAGTTAACCAATGCAGATTTGAATAACATGTCAAAAATAAAAGATCATCTGGAACACCAATAAAGAAAGCACATACAGCTAGCATCACCTAGAAAATTCAAATCATTCAGCTCATCAACTAAATAAAACGATAAGAAGAAGGTTGATGGCTCTATTCTCACACACATACAGGGCAGAATGACTTTGAGGTGTCTATGTCCCACCTAGACCCTAGCAAAGGCCTTGTTGTGTGAATTCATATTTGTGAGTTCACTACATCAATGTTTCTTAGCTTTTGGGGTGATTATCATAGTTAGAACATAAAATAAGGTAAAAACCTACAGAGCTATTCAGCTATAAACGGTTGAGTGTTTCAATTGATGTACAATAGGTTATTTTCTTTTTTTAACTACTCTTTGCATTTAACTCCTTAACAGAGTGGATGATCCACAGGGGAAAGAGGAATAGTTCTTAATTTTCTTAGATTGTAGGAAAAGGTTGAGTACTCTGCTCCATACAAAGGATGGGACGGCATTGGGAAGCTTCTCAGGAAGGTGGAGAAAGAGGCATATGCTTAGTCCAAAGCTGCCTAGAACCTGATTCTTTTTCCCATTTACTCAATCAGTGGGCATGCCTTGCATTAACTATACAGATAACAACCATCTGAATCTGGATAATGTGATCAAAATAAGATGGATTCAACCTGCGACATAGCCTGGCAGCTTATGGAACATAAATGACATTCATAACAAAGAACAGCCTACCCTCAAAAGTCACCAAGCTTGCAATGTGACATGCTAACATGAACTGTTAGAATCAAATTCTTCTTTCTGCTTGACAATGTTCTCATGAAAGCTTTGCAATATAAAAGAGATTCTACTAAGAGTCTCAGTTGGAATGAAAAATTGTGGGTGCTAACAGTAATAACTTATTTTGTGAGCAAACTTGACATTAGCTAGTCACTGCTAATAGAAACAATATTACAACAAATACAATTGATAATCCCCTCTGGAAAAACAACAACATAACCTTAAGCCCTAACACATGAAGCTGGCTTAATTAATCCTGTTACACTGATTTCACACAATACAAGGCAACATCCTACAAGAGCAGTAGCATAGTCAAATCTCTCGTTACTACCTCACCACAAGTTTTTCCAGGCCTACAATACCCCCTTTATCGCCTCTCACCTCGATGAGAACATTTTTTTCTTAATTGATGGATTGCCTTGGCCACATTTTCCATTCTTGAACCAGTTCAAATATCCTTTCAAAGTCTAACTTGCTGCTAATGTTTTTAGATCTTGGTTTGCCTTTCAAAGTTGTGCAATTCATCTATCCTCATTTTCACTACACTTTTTTACATGTTTTCGACTTACCCAGAAGTCTAATAAATCCAATGTACCGAATCTTTATAGACATTGCATAAATCTTCCCAACTAACAAAACATTGGGGGAAAACAAGAACCTGCACAGTGGGAGAGATCTAACCTGTAGGTTCAACATGAGATATTAGTCATAAAGTTGGAGTAAACAATGCACAAGATGCACGAACAAAAGGTGGAGTAAATTAGCAACAACAAGTGCATACAATTGCCCTAACTGTCATAATAATTATATGAAAAGAATATACCTAGAAATTGCTTCATAAACCTTTCCAAATGACCCTTGCCCTAAAACACCACCTTTCTCCCAATTAGTAATATTAACCCTTAATCTGCCATTTGGCGAGACATCTGTTGTTGTACTGGATGAATCATCATCATGTGATGTAGTGAATGAACAAGAACCGGATAGCACAATGGTCTCTCCTATCCTGACCCCATTAAACACATGTTGGTTGTCTCCATCCTCCCGTTCTTCTTCTTCCTCTTCTTCTTCTTCTTCTTCCTCCGAGGAACAAGTTGCTTCAATGCATCTCAAAGAAGTGCCCTGATCCTCTTCAGGTGCTAATGCTTTTACAAGATCCCAAGTAGAGCACGTGCTATCAAGAACAGGAAGTGACATTGATGGTGGAGGAGTCAGAATAAACAAGGGGCGATCACCTCTAATTCCTGTACTGCCACCTGACTCACTGATCTTATCATAGACCTCAACTACCTCATTTACTTGAACGCTATCTTCAAATCTATTAGCTATGTCATCAACAACTGAATGAACTTCATGCTCCTGAGGCTCTTCCGACTTCTCTGGATCCAAATGGCTCGCTATCCACTGTTGAGACCTAGATTTCATTGCTTCCCACATAGCTTCTGGAATTTCAAATACGTCAGCTCCTGAAATCCCTAAGCTTCGACAAGCCAAATCTAAGTCTCCATCGTTTCCTTCAATCCGAAAGCTAGCCTGTTCCCTGGAACGGGGTATATCAAGAGACCGTGTTGGACGAACTGTGGAACTTCTAGCTGATGATGAAGATAGTGGCGATGGTGTCGGGGTGTAGTCCAGATTCTTTGCCGCATTTCTGCGAGAAAGCTTTGGTTTAGGCGACGGAGTCTGACCCATTGTTTTCCTCCGTTTTTTATAAACAAGAATCCGAGGTAAAAGATGCATTGAACGCTATACCCATCCAAGTTCAACACGTAGTTATAGAAATTGATCGAATCCAACTTCTCTGTCTCTGAGATTGTGAGGAGTGAAGATCAGATATCCACTATTCTGCTCATAATCTTTAAGAGCTCCCTCGCTTTCTCTCCAGGTCAAATTCGACTCTCTGACCCACGGACGAACAAGCAACTATCAACGAGAAACTAGATCAAGAGCCCCAGATCAGTAAAAATCTTCTCACTCGTCACCTTTTTCGTCTCTCTAGCTATATAAATGAACTAAAGAATTAAAGCATATCAACTTAATTTTCTCTCTAATTTCTCCGTTTGCATCGAATTGGCTACTGTATCCACCAAAAAATATCAGTGTTGATTTGGTTTCCCTGTACTAAATCTTCAATTGTCTATCTACTTTATCGCTCGAGAGAGAGATAAATCAAACACGAAAAGCAATGATAGCGTGTAAACGAATTGCACCGACTTTTGGTGCAGTTCTCTGTCTATTTTCTGAGGCTGCTGCAAAATGCTCCGACAAAAACAGAGTGACCGGTGAAGAAATAACACATTCGAAATTCAACTTTACCTTAGCTTATGATCACCGACGATGGAAACTAGTACTTTACCTCAAGAAACGGCTCCTCGTTCAGGAAGAGGGGGAGGACGAAGCGAGGCGAAAGAAGCACGGACGACCACCGTCAGACTTAAAACAGTCAAGATAGGGAAAGGGACGCGGTAATGACGTCAAAATTATCAGAAACTTTGTAAATGTTATTTACAAATAATTATTTTTTAAG
>JAODPA010144773.1:0-15513 GCA_025585075.1 Nepenthes mirabilis
AATAATATACAAAGTAGGAAGTTAAAAAGTCATATGTATATAGTTCAAAATAAAAAATATAGATAAAATCAAAGGATTTATAAATAGACTAGAAAAATAAGTATAAAACACTTGTCTTGACTTTTTAATTTGATTGGTCTAACAATATAAAGCTTCAAAATCAAATTTCTTTTCTTCCTAATTCTTTTTTCTCTTCTCTTTCTCTCTCTTCTCCTATTCTTTCTCTAAAAAATAGCAGAAAACAATGTGTGCATTGCTTATATAAATGAATCGATGTATGAGCACTAATTAGGCGCATCTTAGACGTCACACAAACCCTTAGGTGTGCACAAGTGCTGCAATGATGTACATTTAGCACCACATAATCTATTCAAAACATACATGAACACCCTAGAAGTGCTCCTCAGGTGTGGATATTTTACCTAAAATGTGTATGAGTACAAATAATATGCCTTTTAGTTGCCAAGCTTGAACCCAATATTGACTTTTCCTTCAATTTTTATTGTAAAATTATTTTTTAAAATAAACTAAAATTAAATTAATGACATCATAATTTACAAATAGAAACCAACAATTATAACTCTTCCCTCCTTATAGAATTTAGTCATTGAAATTTACGCATCTTAAAACTTAAATAAAAAAGGGTACTTCTCTTGGATCTCGTTTTCAAACTCTTAAGTTACATCCTCGAATGAATTATTTTTCCATGATACCTTGACCAATGGAATTAGAAACTTACAAATCCAATACAAAATCTATCATAATGTGTTCCCACTTCTAATTAAAAATTTTTAAAGGGGCAAAAATCTTGGAGATTTCTTATACTTAGCATTTACCTGTTGATATACTATACTCCTCGTCACATAAGTTGCTATATACTGTGTCATATCTCTCAACAAAAAAATTTTCTTTATGTCCAAATATAGCTTGCTTACTCTAAGGTGAACAGTATAATTTGTTCCATGGACCTCATTCAAAATCTCCTCCTTCAAGTTTTCAATATTTGGTATGCAAATTTGATCTCGAAATTGAAGAATTCCATCTGTCTGAAATTTAAAATTTTCTTGTGATTTGTTGTTCAAACTCTGGACAATCTCCATTAAATACGGGTTGTTCATTTGAGATTTTTTGATCCATTCCATAATGGTCAGTTTTGAAGGAAACTATTCGTCCCAAATCATACAAAAGTTTTAACCCCTTAATAAATTTGTGGAAGCAGTAAAAATATAAATATTCAATATGCGTAAAGTATATTTAAATCTAGATGATATAACAAATAACAAGTATAAAAGATAAAGCAATAAGTAATAATAAAAATAAACAATTTTTGGTGATGAAGGAAAATCTGGATGACCATGACTATCAAGTAAAACTCTCCAAATTTCAATGATCAGGGAAGATATACACTATAAAAATTAACTTACAGATCAAGTGGTATTGAGACGCTAACTTAGCCGACTTACTCCCATTTTGTGATCTCTACCAAACAACTCATTAGTTGTGTCCATAGTAATAAAATCGGACGCCTTCTAGTCTTCACATTAATCTTTCCTTACGAACTACTGGAGCTCAATTTCCACACCTTTGACACCACTCACGGGGGTTTATCGGCAGGGAAGAGAGTGTGGTTAGATAATTTGCAAAGAAGAGAAAGCCTTTAAAAATTAGCACATAGAAAGAATGAAGCTTTCTCCAATGGGCACGAATTTTTGGCTCAAGATAATGAAGAATAACAATAATAGCCTTTTGTGAGTAAGCTCTCTTTTTCCAAAACCCTTAGGAATGAAGAAGAATGGCTCATATATATATAAAGGAGTCCAAACTAGGTCTAAAATAAAAGAGCTGTTACATATAATAGGGTCGCGCTGCTTGAGTGCCAATTGGACGCATGGCGGGCGCCCGTTAGGGTTTGTGTATTTTGTGCCCCGGTGCACAAGTGCCTCGGTTCTAGAAAACATGCCTTGGTGGCGCTTCGGACGCTCATCAAGGGACCTAGTTTTGGAAAACGCGCCCTAAGGGCACATCGGGCACTCATTGAGAACCTAGGTTCTGGAAAGCATGCCTTGATGGTGCCTCGGGCGTTCATCGAATGCCACTTCAAGACAGCGCACCTTAGGCATTGATTGGGCGATAGGATGGTGTGACAGCTGAGTCTGTAATAATGACGACCATCAAACATGAGACTGATGAAGATCTTCCAGGCAAATATGATATCGTAGACAACAAACGATCTAACACGATCATGGAATATGCCAACACATAATACGATTAATAAGTTGAATCAAAAAATACGATAAAATCATCCTCAAGCCTTAAAAGTGCAAGTAATATTGCAACTTTTCTTTTCATTTAGTATCTCCCATTCCTTAATCATCACATGAGCTACCATATTTAAAGATTTCCAGCTCGATGTGTTAGCAATAATATTTGCCTTACCCCACTAATATTAGTTTCATAGTCATAAATTTTGAACAAATCTATCCACTGTCATTGTCTCATATTTAGCTTTTTCTACTAGAATAAATATTTTAAATCTTATGATCTGAATTGATAATAAACTTCATTCTATATAAATAATATCTCCAAATCTTTCAGGCAAATATCACCATTGCAAATTCTAAATCGTGGTTGGGATAATTGTTTTTATGAATTTTGGACTGTCTTGATTCGTAAGCAACAACTCGCCCATGTTGTATCAAAATGTTTACTAAACCGTTCTTCAAGTATCATGATATACCATAAAACTTCCAAACCATCTAGAATGGACAATATCAATGTAGAAGTTAGCCTATCCTTTAATTCTTGAAGACTCTTCTTATAATTCTCATTCCAAAAGAAAATCATTAGCTTCTGAGTTAGATGCATCAGTGGTCTTGTAACCTTCGAGAAATTCTCAATGATGCATCAATATATAATGAAACCCAGAAAAATTTATACATCAGCAATATTGGTCAACTGTTTCCAATTAGCCATAATGTCAATTTTTTTTGGATCCACTGATACACATCTTTTTGAAATTATTTAGCCCCAAAATGAAATGTTTTTAACTAGTACTAGCATATCTTTAACTTAACAAATAGCTGTCTTTCTGTCAAAGTTTGTAGGATAGTCCTCAAATGAATTTTGTACTTCTTAAACTTCTTCGAATAAATTAGAATGTTTTCAATAAAGATCACCACAAATTGATTCAAGTAGGATTGAATCCAATTCATACGATCCATGAATGTGATCAGTATATTTGTTAACCCAAAAGGTATTACCAAAAGCTCATAGTAGCCGTACCTCATTTTGAACACCATCTTAGGTATGTTCTCACGCTTGATCCTCAATAGTTGATATCCAAAATGCAAATCTGCTTTGGAGAAAACTCGCGCTCATTATAATTAGTCGAATAGATTGTTAATTCTCGATGGGGAATATTTATTTTTAATTGTAATCTTATTCAATTTTTTTATAGTCAATACAAAACCTTATCGATCCTTCTTTTTTCTTTACAAGGAGTATCCATGGTCCCTATAGCGATACACTTAGCCAAATAAATCATTTCTTTAGTAACTCTTATAATTCTTGCTTTAACTCTTTTAATTTAGATGAGGCTATCATATAAAAAGCCCTTGTGATTTGTGTAGATCCTGGCATCATATTAATTGCAAACATAATTTTTCAATTTGGAGATAGACCAAGTAACTCCTCAAAAACATATCTTCGATTTCACTTACTATTGGGATTTCTTTAATAGACATGTTGTAACTTCCGGACATCATAACAAAACCCAAATACTTTCAGCATTCATCTTTCATCAAATAGCTTGCATTGGAGTCAAAATTAATCCCGACAACTTCTTGTTGACGTTCCCTTGAAATTCAAAATATTAATATCTAGGAATATAGAATAAGATGGACTTATTAAAAGAATCCATAATAGTGTGATAATATGTTAACAAATCCATCTCAAAAATAAAATTAAAATTGTGAATATCAAACAAAATTAAATCCACCAACAATCTAAACCCACTGAGGCAAATCGAGCATTGGGGATAAATAATATTGGCCAACAATGACTTATTGGGATAGATATTACTAAGTCAAATTCTAAAATTTAAGGTGGTGCATGCAAATTACAAACAAAGTTTAGAGCCATAAATGAGTGTATAAACTCGAGATCAATTAATATATGAGTTATGGAATCAAAAATTTGCATGCTATTTTTAATAACTGATAGATTCTCTCTTACATCCTTCGTTGTTGTCGCAAAAATCCTTCACAAAATAGTGGGCTTCTTCTCTAAACACCTAGAAGGGAAAGGGCAATCTTTCACTATGGCCAACTTGGTTATAAGTAAAACAAGCTTTAATTTATCAGTAACATTGTCTTTTGGCATGATGCTTGCCACAATTCTCACATGCCGATTTGAAATATTGAGACTTTGTTGGCAAAAATTATTTTCGATCGCCTTGGCCTACTCTTGTGACTTAGACTTAGATTGGGACCCTCTTGACTTCGAACTTTGGCCTCTATTCACCACTCTCTTTTCAAAGAGCTTCTCCCTTTCTTACTCTTTCTCAATGTGTAGAACACGATTGAACACTTTACTATAGGTTCATAACTGGAGTGGCACAAACTACTTCCTAAATTAATCTTGGAAATCTCGTAGAAACTTCTGGGCCTCCTTAGCCTCATCCACTACTGAAATGAGACAATTCAGTAAATTTGGTGTCACACTTGACTATCGTCCAATTGTCCTTCAAGCAGTTGAACTCATTGTCCTTAATCTCATGAATATTGGAAGGAAAGAATTTTTTCATAAAAGTCTTTAAGAATAAATTCTACAAAATTTCCTTATTTCCATACTCAAAACTCATTGTTGAGTCACCCACCTTCTATCTGCTTGTCCCTCAAACTTGTATGCCGTGCATGTGACTTTATCATCTTCGAAAATATTTATGACCTCAAACACCTTCTCCACATGGTGGATTCAGTTCCCCAAATTAATGGGGTTAGACTTCCCCAAATATTTTGAGATTCACTCATTAGTGATTTGTTAACGAGCGTCATGCCATGCCCATGAATAACAGTCCTCCTTTTAGGTAGGTCCTTGTTCTGCCACTGGATAATCCTATCCACAATATCTATGAGGTCCCGAAATCAAACTAAAATATTGTGACTTAAACCGGAGTGGCCTTACACTACTAGAAGGCCGGAAATAATGGTAATCAAAATGCTGACCGGCGTCAAAATGCTGACCGGTGTCATGATATTGACCGGCGTCAAGATGCCAACTGGTGTCAAGGCGTTGACCGAAAGGTTGGCTGAAGGGTTGACTGGTTTTTAGAAATATTGACCAACCTTGAATAAGATAAGAGAAACGTTGGCCAGCTTGAGTAAAAGTTGGCCGGATTAGAGTAAGAAGAGTTGATCAAAAAAGTTAACCAATAGAAACGTTGACCAACTTTGAAGAAAATGTTGACCAACTAAAATTAACCATCAAATTCAAAAGACAAGGGTCAACTTTTTCGTTAGATCCCAACTAGATCCCAATCTAATCAGAGCAAGTAAACTAACCCGTTGACCTTCTTAATAAAAGTACCAAGTAGGTTACTTACCCCACTCATTCCTACCTAACCCCTGAAGGAAAATACCAAGTAGGTAACCCACCCCACTTACTTCACATAATCCCTCCTCTTTATATACTGAATTCCAAATGAGAGACCGGTGTGAAAATTCCTGGCAAGGAAGGAGGGTAAGAAGTAAAGAAGGAGAAAAGTTTCAAATTAGTTGGAGTAGGGGGTCAACAGTCAGGCAAGTGTACCCCCATTTTTCAAGTTTAAATTGAAGTAATGTTTTAATGCAAGCGTACCTTTCCTTTTAAACTTAGATTTTTCCTCTACTTTCAAGTCCCGGTCTTTAAGAAAAATTACAAGTGCACATGGTATATTAGACTAGCCGTTTTAATTACTACTTGGTAAACTGCATCTCTGATATCATACTTGCCCTATGATCGGACTAAAAATATAATTTTGATTTCATGGCTAATTCATGCTTGTTGCAATCTACTTTTTATTTTCTGCTCAACTTATGATTGAATTTGGATTGTTTAAGAATGGAAAAGTAAATCAGCTTTGAATCATAATGTTATGATTATTGACTGGAACGAGCTTTATGGATTGAAACTGGTTTCATGTCAACCGAAAGTCTTTATACTTGACCGGAATAATAAAGATGAATTTGAAATCGGCTTGTATTATAACGACCGAAAGTTTTGTACCCGTCCGGAATGTGAACTAAAGGAAAAGTGAACCAGCCTTATGAAAAGATATATAAGATCGGACTTTAACACTGGGAGATAAAATTCTTCGGCATGTCTTAGAACATTATGGTGGTAATCAAGGATAACGAAAGGAAGCCATCCTCGGGGCTTTCTATAAGGAGGAAAGTGAGAGCCGTCCTCGGGGCTTTATATAAGGAGGAAGTGAGAGTCGTTCTCGAGGCTTTGTATAAGAAGATATTGTCGTGATTGTGAGGAGATGTGTACAATCTATCCTCGATTATTGCCTCCTCCGCTAGTGATATCCTTTACCGATAAAAAAATAAAAGAGAAGAGAAATTTTTATAATATGACCGACTCTGTTTTCTGTTTTGATTTTAAGAATTTAACTGCTCCAGCCTTCCTGACATGTATTATCTGGTCAACTGTTATTTTATTCTTGCTGAATATGTATTTGACTGGCCAACTATTGTTTTATAAAATTCATACTGTTTATTTATCTGTTCGGTCAACTGTTATTTTATTCTTGCTACATACGTATCTATCCGGTCAACTGTTGTTTTATAAAATTTATGCTGTTTATGTATCTATCCAGTCAACTGCTATTTTATTCTTGCTGCATACGTATTTGTCTGGTCAACTGTTATTTTATAAAATTTATGCTGTTTATGTATCCATTCGATCAAATGTTATTTTATAATATTATTGCTGCATATGTATCTGTATCCGCCTTACAACATAAATGCTTTTATGGAAGATCTGCATGTACCTTATTGAGCTCCGACTCACTGTTTTCTGTAATTTTTCTCCTTCCAAATGAAAATATAGAACTTGTGCCGGATGAGAGGGAGTGACTAGATTTTCGTCCGAATGGTTCTCAGGACTTGGAAGCACATTTTGAGTTACCCGGAAGAAGCGGTCTTATTGTAAAAATTTGGTTGAAATATATAAATTGTTGTAATTAGATCTTTATGACTATGTATGCATAAATAAGTCTTATGGGGATGAATGTAAATGTTTCAGTAGGTTAATAGATTGGCTTCCGTTATACATTTTATAAATATCGTGTATGGGTCCTAGATGGCATCTGTGATCCTATGATTGGTATGCACGATCGGTCCGAACCGGATCACCGAAACCCTGGTGTCAGTTCCGAGTGGTCGCTCGCGAAATGCATAAAAAAAAATCTGTTCCGTCACAATTGGTATTAGAGAACTGAGATGCATTAGGAATTGATCAATCAAAAGTACAGAAGTATAGGTTTGGGTCCTCGTACTGAATTTCCATAAAAAGGTAGGTCAAGGTAAATGAAGCAACTAGAGTCCTAAGGAAGCTTGAAACCTAGCCAAAGTTCAATTCTAATGAGCTGATGGAAACATTTTAGGATTATAATATTGTGCCTGTTTTAATTTTAAGATGGCTAATGAAAGAGGAAAAAGAAATGGCCGTAATACACCCCATGATTGGTAGGCCGCCTATATAGACTTATTGGAAAGAATTACCAACGTAGTGGAGTCTATCGAGCACAGGCATATGGCCTCGGTCCCTGCAACTGAGCCAGCACCGGCCATCTTTGCTCCAACCACGTATGATCGATTCACGGCAGAGCGAGCGTCAGGCTTTTTAGGAAAACTCAATCCGACAGAGGCTGATATATGGCTTAAGAGGAAGAAGAAAATATTTACAGTGATTGGGTGTATGGACCAGGAGAAGGTCACCTTCGCCGTATATAAATTAGTGGGCGAAGCAAACTGCAGGTGGGGCATAAGGAAGCGAGTGCTAGGAATACCCGATGAGATGATCACTTGGGATATATTCGAGGAAACTTTCCCAGAGAAATACTTTCCATTCAATCTCTGGGATCAAAAGGAGATGGAGTTCATGAGATTAAGGCAAGGGAGTATGTCGTTGACTGAGTACGATGCTAAATTCACCAAGCTGTCTTGATTCTCGCCTTATTATGTAGAAGACGAATTAATAAATGAGAAGAAGTTTTAACAAGGACTGCAGGATGATATTCGAAAATAACTATCCATATTAAAGCTTGAGACGTATGCCGATATACTGGACAGGGCAGTCATTTACAAATAAGAGGTAGAAATAGAGAAATTCTACGCGAAGAGGGCAGCTAGCTGGGTAGATGTTAGTGGCGGATCTGCTGGGGGATCTTTTGGGTCGTCCAAGAAGACGAGGATAACTGAAAAAGGAAAGGGTGTTGTGCCGGCTCAGTCGATGGCTGATTCGAGGACATCGGCTATACACTGCACCACCTGTGGGAGAATGCATCCAGGAAGGGCGTACTGTTGAATGACAGGAGCTTGTTTCAAATGTGGACAGCAGGGCCACCTAATCAATGATTGCCCAAGACTAGATGGGAGAAAGCCTACTATATTGGCTAAGGCCTTTACAGTGACTATCCAAGAACCGGAGGTATCGCCAAATGTTATGGAAGGTACTCTTTCTATTTATGGGATTCCTGCATCTGTTTTATTTGACTCAGGATCTATCCACTCTTTTGTTTCCCCACGATTTGCGTGCCTTATCGCCACTACCTCATATATATTGGATTACGAATTGTTGGTGTGCACCCCTACTGGATTCCCAATAACTACTGATATTGTGTATCCTGGATGCATGATGGAAGTAAGTGGGCAATGTCTAATTGTGGATTCGGTGTTATTAAACCTGAGAGGTTTTGACGTGATTTTAGGAATGGATTGGCTGGCTAAGAACCATACCACCATTGATTTCTTTATGAAGGGGGTTTATTTTAACATCCCTGAGATGGAAACCTTCTTCTTTCAAGGCATTAGAAAAAAAAATGCCGGTATTGATCTCGACCTTGCATGCTAAACATTTGGTAAAAAGCGGATATAAAACTTACTTGGCTTATGCTTGCACCACTGGAAGTCATAAGGTGCCAGCTAGGGAGATTGAATTTTATCCGCTTTGGTTGAGGATGTATTTTCTGAAGTCCCGGTATTGAGGATGTATTTTCTGAAGAGTTGCCTGGATTGCCTCCACATCGGGAGATTGAATTTGAAATCTTTATCGTTTTTGACATCAGTTCAGTTTCTAAGGCTCTTTATAGAATGGCTCCTGCTGAATTAAAAGAGCTAAGATCACAATTACATGAGCTGTTAGACAAGGGTTTTATCAGATCGAGTGTGTCTCCTTGGGGAGCACCTGTGTTATTTGCAAGGAAGAAAGATAGGTCGTTGCGACTTTGTATTGATTATCGTGAATTGAACAAAATCACGATAAAAAATAAATATCCTTTGCCGCGTATTGATGACTTGTTTGATCAATTGCAAGGATCTCGGATGTTCTTAAAAATTGATTTAAGGTCCGATTATCATCAGTTGAGGATTAAGCCGGAGGACGTGGCCAAAACTGCTTTTCAGACAAGATACGGCAACTATGAGTTCCTCGTTATGCCCTTTGGGCCTACAAATGTCCCTACTGCTTTTATGGATCTGATGAATAGAGTATTCAGGCAATATCTGGATAAATTTGTGGTGGTTTTTATTGACGATATTTTAATCTATTCAAAAGACTATGAGGAGTATGAAACTCATCTAAGGATAGTACTCCAAGTGCTCCGTGAGGAAAAGTTATATGCAAAGCTGGAAAATGTGAATTCTGGCTAGAGAATGTGATGTTCTTGGGACATATAATTTTTGATGGTAGTATTTCTGTGGACCCAAAGAAAGTAGAGACTGTTACTAACTGGAGTAGGCTGACTTCTATAACCAAGGTTAGAAGCTTTTTGGGCATAGTGGGCTATTACCGGTGATTTGTGAAAAAATTTTCACAGATTGCTATGCCCCTGACTCGATTGCTGAAGGAGGAATATAAATTCGAATGGACTGAGGAGTGTGATCAGAGTTTTTAGGAGTTAAAGGATCTCCTGACTACTGCTCCAGTATTGATAATTTTAGAAGGATCAGGAGGCTACGAGGTGTACTATGACACCTCTCAGATAGACTTGGGATGTGTATTGATGCAGCATGGTAGAGCGGCAGCTTACGGGTCTAGACAACTGAAGGTGTATGAAAAGAACTATCCTACCCATTATCTAGAGCTGGATGCTATGGTATTTGCCTCAAAAATTTGAAGGCATTACCTGTATGGTGAAAAGTTTCTTGTGTATTTTGATCACAAAAGTCTCAAATATCTGTTTTCCTAAAAAGAGCTTAACATGAGGCAAAAAAGGTGGCTTGATTTCTTAAAGGATTACGACTGTAAGATATAGTATAAGCCTTGAAAGGCCAATGTGGTTGTGAATGCATTAAGTCGACGAACAGGGATTGTGGCACAGCTACAAATCAAGCAAATAGAATTATTAGACTATCTGAAGCAATGTGATGTCTGACGATATGCTAGGGCAATAGGATGCTCCTATCCTATCTTTAGATCTAGCCTGAGATTATTAGTGAAGTGAGAGAAAAG
Source organism: Nepenthes mirabilis (assembly GCA_025585075.1). NCBI lineage: Eukaryota > Viridiplantae > Streptophyta > Magnoliopsida > Caryophyllales > Nepenthaceae > Nepenthes > Nepenthes mirabilis. Next base: position 10,717 of record JAODPA010144773.1, read on the forward strand.
CAGGTTAATGATCCATTCATTGTAAAAATTGTAAGTGACTTGAGTAAGGAGTTTCGAGTTAAGTTCAGTATCCGAACAGATGGGGCTTTAAGATTTAGAGACCGATTATATGTACCAGACGATAAGGAGTTAAAAGAAAAGATTCTGAAGGAGGCCTATCAGTCAAGATATACCATCCACTCCGGAACAAATAAAATATATCAAGACTTAAAGAAAACTTTTTAGTGGAGAAACATGAAGAGGAATATTATGACCTATGTGGAAAAATACCTCGTATGCCAGCAATTGAAGGCGGAAAGGAGAAAACCTTCTGAATTGTTATACCCAATGCTGATCCTGAGCTGAAAATGGGAAGACAATGCTATGGATTTTATATCGGGACTACCTAGAACTCCTAGAAATCACGATAACGTTTGGGTTATAGTTGATCAGCTAACAAAGTCAGCCCACTTCCTGGCAATCAGAACGACCTATTTACATGATAAGCTGGCTCAGCTATATGTAAATGAAATCATGAGACTACATGGAATTCCTACCTCCATTATATCTGATAGAGATCCCCGTTTTGTCTCAAGGTTTTAGAAAAGTTTGCATAAAGAGTTCGGGACCGAATTAAAATTTAGTACGGCTTATCACCCTCAGATGGACGGTTAGTCTGAGAGAACTATATAGATTCTTGAGGATTTGTTGAGGGTTTCTGTCTTAGAAATGAAAGGCACCTAAGATACCTATTTGGCACTAGCAGAATTTGCTTTTAATAACAGTTATCAGGCTAGTATCGGCATGGCGCCTTTTGAGACTCTATATGGAAGGAAATGTAGGTCGCCGATTTACTGGAAAGAGACCGAAGATAGAATGATTTTGGGTTCAAAGATCGTAAGAAAAACAGTTGAGAAAATAAAACTGATCCATAATAATTTGAGGATCGCTCAAAGCAGACCAAAAAGCTATGCGGATAAAAGGAGGACAGAATTGAGTTTCGAGGTAGGAGATTTTATTTTTTTGAAAGTCTTACCATCCAAGGGGACATTATGATTTAGAGTGAAGGGTAAACTTAAGTTACGATTTATAGGCCCCTTCGAGGTTCTGGAAAGGATCGGAGAAGTAGTTTACAAATTGGCACTGCCGCCAAGTCTGACAGAAGTGCATGAAGTGTTCCATGTATCCATGTTACGAAAGTATGTTTATGATCTTACACATATAATTAAATTTGAACCATTAAAAATCAACAAGGATTTATCCTACGTCGAGAAGCCACTACAAATTCTCAACTAGAAAGAGCAAAGGCTACGTACAAAGACGATTCCTCTGGTGAAAGTACTATGGAGAAATCACTCACTTGAGGAAGCTACCTGGGAACAAGAAGAAGAAATCTGAAGTAAGTATTCCCACTTGTTTGATTAAGGTATGTAACTTTATTTAAATTTCGGGGATGAAATTTCTTTAAGGGAGAATTGTGAGGTCCCGAAATCAAAGAAAATATTGCGACTTAAACCGAAGTGGCCTTACACCACTAGAAGGCCGAAAATAATGGTAATCAAAATATTGACTGGTGTCATAATATTGACCAGCGTCAAAATGCTGACCGGTGTCATGATATTGACCAGTGTCAAAATATTGACTGGTGTCAAAACGTTGACTGGAAGGTTGACTAAAGGGTTGACCAATTTTTAGAAATATTGACCAACCTTGAATAAGAGAAGAGAAACGTTGGCCGGCTTGAGTAAAAGTTAGTTGGATTAGAGTAAGAAGTGTTGACCGAAAAAGTTGACCAATAGAAAAGTTAACCGACTTTAAAGAAAATGTTGACCAACTAGAATTAACCACCAAATTCAGAAGACAAGGGCCAACTTTGGCGTTAGATCCCAACTAGATCCCAATCTAATTAGAGCAAGTAAACTATCCCGTTGACCTTCTAGATAAAAGTACCAAGTAGGTAATTTACTCCGCTCACTCCCACCCTGAAGGAAAGTACCAAGTAGGTAATCCACCCCCACTTACTCCACCTAATCCCTCCTCTTTATATACTGAGCTCCAGATGAGAAACTGGTGTGAAAATTCCTGACAAGGAAGGAGGGTAAGAAGTGAAGAAGGAGAAAAGTTTCAAGTTATTCGGAGTGGGCGGTCAATAGTCAGGCAAGTGTACCCCCATTTTTTAAGTTTAAATTGAAGTAATGTTTTAATGCAAGCGTACCTTTCCTTTTAAACTCAGATTTTGCCTCTACTTTCAAGTCCCAACCTTTAAGAAAAATTACAAGTGCACATGGTATATTAAACTCGTCGTTTTAATTACTACTTGATAAACTGGATCTCTGACGTCATACTTGCCCTACGATCGGATTAAAAATATAATTTTGGTTTCATGGCTAATTCATGCTTACTGCTTTCTACTTTCCATTTTGTGCTCAACTTATGATTGAACTTGGATTGCATAAGAATGGAAAAGTAAACCGGCTTTGAATCATAATGTAATGATTATTGATCGGAATGAGTTTTATGGATTGAAACCGGTTTCATATCAACTGAAAGTCTTTATACATGATTGGAATAAGAAAGATGAATTTGAAATCGACTTGTATTATAACGACCAAAAGTTTTATGTCCGTCCAAAATGTGAACTAAAGAAAAAGTGAACCGGCCTTATAAAAGATAAATAAGATCGGACTTTAATACTGGGAGATAAAGTTCTCCGACATGCCTTAGAATATTATAGTGGTAATCGAGGATAACAAAAGGAAGCCGTCCTCGGGGCTTCGTACAAGGAGGAAAGTGAGAGCCGTCATCGGGGCTGTGTACAAGGAGGTATTGCCGTGATTGTGAAGAGATGTGCACAATCTATCCTCGATTATTGTCTCCTCAGCTAGCGATATCCTTTAACGATAAAAAAAATAAAAGAGGAGAAATTTTTATAATATAACCGACTCTATTTTCTGTTCTGATTTTCAAAATTTAACTACTTCAGCCTTCCTGACATGTATTGTTCGGTCAACTGCTATTTTATTCTTGCTGCATATATATCTACCGGTCAACTGTTATTTTATAAAATCCATGCTGTTCATGTATCTATCCGGTCAACTGTTATTTTATTCTTACTGCATACGTATCTGTCCAGTCAACTGTTGTTTTATAAAATCCATGATATTTATGTATCTGTCCGATCAACTGTTATTTTATAATATTTATACTATATATGTATCTGTATCCGCCTTACAGCATAAACATTTTACGGAAGATCTGCATGTACCTTATTGAGTTCCGACTCACTGTTTTATGTTTTTTTTTCCCTTCCAGATGAAACTATAGAACTTGTGCCGGACGAGAGGGAGTGACTAGAATTCCGTCCGAATGGTTCTAAGGACTTGCAAGTACATTTTGAATTACCTGGAAGAAGAGGTCTTATTGTGATTCGGCTGAAATATATAAATTATTGTAATTGGACCTTTATGACTATGTATGCATAAATGAGTCTTATGGGGATGAATATAAATATTTCGACGGGTTAATAGATTGGCTTCCTTACACATTTTATGGATATCGTATATGGGTCCTAAATGGTATCTGTGATCCTGTGATTGGTATGCACGACCTGCCCGAACTGGATCACCGAAATCCTGGTGTCAGTTCCGGGAAGTCGCTGGTGGAATGCAAAAGAAAAAAAAATCCGTTCCATCATAATATCACTTATCTGCCCTATAATTGCCTAATAGCCATCTTCTTGACTAGAACCTGATTCTCTATTCCGTGATCTTTTGCTTGCTACCATTTCAATACCTGTCATGCAAAATTTTTTTAAATGTTTAGTTTCTTAAAATCAAATAAGATACTTTCTTTACAAGTTTCTCTGATAACATTTATGTCTTGACCCTGGATAAAAAATAGATAATAAATAATAATAATTAAATTTAAATAATTATTTTTATATCTGTAAAAGAAATAAACCCAGGTCAGACCTAACAAAATCAATCCATTGGTGGTAATCATGGTGTAAAATAACAAATATATGACTAGTCTAAAACTATCTGTTCGATCTTTAAAACACTAGTCATACCTATTTAACTCAAACCAATTAGGAAAATAATAATCTAACACTATAGAATCACAATATCAAATCTGAATGAATCTAAAAAATATCATAATTCAACATAAAAAATCTGAAATAAAATTTTCAAATGATAAAAGTTGTTATCAACAACATATACATTGCTCCCCAAATATATGAAATCTAAATACAAGGCAAGATATATCAAAATATAAACAAAATCTTTTATTCATTCTTATTCAAGCTCCCTGTAAGTAATCTATAGCCCTTTAATTTAATAGGATTAAAAACATTAAAAAATCATGAGTTATATATATATATATGACAAATAAAGCTTTAAAATATGTTTCCTCCTTTTCCTCTCTCTTCATTCGCTTACCTTTTTCTCTTTTCTCCGATCATTCTTATGAAAATAGTTAAAAACAATGCATTTGCTACTTATATTAACCAATTGGCATATGAGCGTTAGTTAGATACGTATCAGGCACCGTTCAAATCTGTAAACGTATATGAGTGTTACATCAGATGCGATTCAGATACTAACAATCTACCTAAATAGTTCACGAGCATTGCAAGGGTGTACATCAGGTACCGTACAATTTGTCTAAAACACATATTAGTGCCCTAAAGGTGCTTCTTGGTTGCACCATGTACAGTGCAGTATTCATGATTCAAGATCCCAGCTTGTCACACTACAATAATATTAATATTTAGTGACAAAATAATTTGTCACTAAAAATTATAAATTTATCACTAAA
>JAODPA010144784.1:3194-15514 GCA_025585075.1 Nepenthes mirabilis
ATATAAGTGTTGGGCCCTCGATGCAAATATTTTCAGATACTACGATAAAATTACGATTCAATAACATATTAGTGATATCTCATGATACATTAGCAATATTACTGATATTTCCCATATTTGGCTAATATCATCCGATTGTTCTCTATTAGATTCTGATTAACAAAAAAAAAATATTATAACCGATATGTCTAATACTGATGACAATATTTTCATCCATGTTCAAAACATATAAATGTTGATTATCTAAATAACATTGAGCCCAGTAAAAATAGATGGTTGACTAATTTAAAAAATGAAATTATTCAAGATTATATCATGGATGAAAATATTGTTATCGGTATTAATACCAATCTCCGTCATATTGGTATCAGACATATTGGACAAAAAAATCATATCAAACATATCGGTTATATCAACATTGGATATATCCAATGAAAAAAGTTTTTTGAAAATTATAAACTGATCGAGCTTTATTTGCCGATATAAAAACATATTATAATATTATCATAATATTTTAAAATATTGGTATCGAAGGGTCCGATATTGATACATATCGTACCAGCTGATATTTTTATGCATGAATCATATATATTGAATTCTAAAATTACCAATTGACATACTATATTATAAACATACCTTCAGCTCCAATAACATTAAGATCATCCTGAGATGGCATTGCTTCACTTGCACTGGTGTTCATAAGGACTGAAGCATCATCCCATGTAGCAAGAAACTCAGGTAAAATGGAATTGAATGAAGAAGAATAATCGGTCGATTGTAGTGGCATTAAGGCTGTGAATCATCATTATAAGATAGTAAGTCACAAAATTCAATTCCAGACCTCAAACCATGAAATGAAACATCGGCTATTATTTAAAATATCGGTTGATATATTAGTATTAGACCATTTGATACCATGGAAAAAGTGCAATATGTGGCTCTATTGGTATATATCCAATATATTGGCCGATCTATATCAATATCAAGCTTCCGATGCCACAGTAAAAGGGCGATATGCCATCGTATTGGCAATATATCAATATATTGGCTAATATTTATCTGTCATTAAATCCAATACCAATACGTATTGCACAAGGAGAATATCGTATTAACATACGGTATCAAACATGTTCATAATATATATCAATATCAGATTTATCAGAAAAAATATTTATGAGAATCATATATTAACGGAAAAATATTGATCGATATATCGTTGATATGAAAATATATCGCAATATTATCATAGTATAAGAAAATATCAATATCGGAAGTCTAATATCAATACATATCAAGTGATATTTTTATCTATGGTATTGTCCAATACTAACATAACCCAACCTTTATCAATATCAATACCAATATTGATATTTTCATCCATAGTTCAGACTAAATTCAATGGCATACAAAACAAACCATTTTGGGGTGCCTTTTGTGGGTAAGGATGAGTTGCTTTGCGTTTGGGTCGAGGAGGAGGTACATGTGAAGCTGTCCCATTCTTTTGAACCTTCAAAAAGTATTTCTGAGCATGGCTGCGGATCTGCCAAACCAATATCAGAAAAGAAACGTGAAGCTGCCGATATCAAAAAGTGGGGGAGAGGGAAAGGAGACGAAAGAAGAGGAAAGGGAAAGGAAAAGAAACGAGGAAGACTGAGGAGGAGGGCAGAGAGCCAGACAAGAGGGGAGAAGGAAGAAGCAGCAGGAAGAGAGAGAGACAATTAGTCAACAGTCATACTTTTAAAATCATTCACCAAAACTGCATCAACATAAAAGCGGGAACATATACACTTGATATCATTCATTAAAACTATACAAACATAAATATTACAGTCCTTATACAACAAGGGGGAGGACAAAGAGGCAGACTAGAGGGGAGGAGAATGAAGCGGCAAAGCGGAAGAGAGAGAGAGAGAGAGAATAGGCAATATAACTTTCTAACAATGATAATTCAAAATGTGGAAATAATGGAAAGAAATTTTAGTCTTTCATAAATATCCTTAAAACAACTAGTATTACAAAATTGGAATAATTTCCTGAATTATTAAAAGATATAAAAATGTAACTAATAAATAAACTTATATCCTCGTTAAAATGAATGCACCTTTGCTCATGTGAATTACTAAACTCTACCAATAGACGTCAAAAGTTCATATATGGAAAGGCTATTGCCAAATCAAGAAACACAAAATTAGGAAAGCCACAAATATCAAACCTTATAATCTATGAAAAATTAGATAGATTTAATCTTACCCCTATATTTCATTGCAGGATGGTTATTACAAAAATAAAGCCACAAGGTAACAGGAAGTATGTTAAAAAAAGCACACAGAGACCAAAAAAAAAGGAACGAAATATTAAGTTCTCTAACTGATGAAAATGTGCAAAGTAGGCGCTCAACCAAACAGCACTCCTGCATAACCCCCCCAAAAAAAATTAAGGTTTGCTCGACAATTAAAAAGATGTGTTTTCTGGAAAATTTTCTAGGACTATTTGAGAAAATGGTGGCCCGTGAGAATTATTTGGTGAATCGTAGAGTGTTTAAAAGGTAAGACTACAAAGCGTGTTATAGTGTCACTTTTATAAGATATTATTCGTCACTTATAAATACAAATGGGTTCATCAAATCGTCTCAATGATACGATACATCCTTGATTGATTGTATTTTGGACTAACAAAATCAAACTCGAACCTTCCAATGAAAACAAGATCATATAGCCCTTATTAATTATTTTCTAAATAATTGATAAAAATAATCAGATTTGTGTAAGTTTTTCTTTCTCACATCTTTTCATGTGGTTTTACTTGTCTTTTAAAATTAATGGCACAAGTTTATTTATAGACAAATATGATACATGTAAAACACATGTCTAATTAATTCAAAAAATCAGCTAGAAGTTAGGTTTCTTAAAAATGGTGGTTAGTAATAATTGATAAAAACTATTTAAGTAACTTTAGAATGCCACATAGGTTCCACATTGATGCATCCTAGATCCGGGTTGCTGAAAAATTAAGGTGCCACTTGGTTTTCGGATCGAACTGTAACGGGTCCAGTCTCCATACTCCTTAGTCTGGACCCTGGACACCACAACTTAAAAACAAGAGATTAGAGAATTGGCGAGACTCACTTTCCGATATAGCCTCCGACACTCAAGTCAATAATCTTCCTTAGGAAAATGAAAGATGCGGAGATAAAAATATATGAGTGATGATGCAAGAAAGTTGGTTTTTTGAGTCTAATTCAGAGGTTGCGCTCGGTGTAGAATGGCTTTTTCGGTGGTGCGCTCATGAATCGTGAAAGGATTCTCGAGAGGCTCTACGGACAGAATGTAGTCTCTTGAGAGCTTCTAGGAGTGGCGTTTGAGAGCTTGATGGAGTGTGAATACAAGCGTCTGGAGGCTAGTATTAGGGTGAATGTAGACATGGGAGTGAGCATCAATGCTAGCATGCCCTTGGAATCTACTTCAAGGGCCTTTTATAGCCTCTAGCTAGTTCAGCCTTACTTAGGCATCAAGGCTGATTGCCAGCTGCCTTGTACAAATTTGGTAGGCTAGCATGAGGATTGCAGACATCAATTAAGGCAACCGTGATCAGTCGAAGGGAATTCCTTCCTTCCTTGAAGAGATGCTGCATGTAGCAAATATTGGGGTTGCCATTATAAGAGATTTGTTGAATTGGGAATTGTTATTCCAGAAGAGATCGTGATTTGGAGCAATATTCGGGGCTCTGGCAGGTTAAGGCAGGTGATCTTCAGTGTGCGGGAATGGCGTCGTGAGCCATTCGGACTAGGTCGTGGCTGGCTTGGGCTATCCAACCGGCTAAGACGCTATTTGGGTCAACGGAGGCGCTGACTGGCTTCTAGGCCTGTGGGCCGGATGCCTCTTGGGTCTGCCATCGAGTCCATGGATCTTTATACTCGGCTGGCCCATTTCTACCATCCCCATCACTAGCCCCTATGCCGAATGGTTTGAATTTTCAACCCCTGGCATGTTTATGATGGGATGTGACATGCCTTGTCATTTTCCCCCTTCTGCTCCTTCCCCAAGCCGTCCCCAAATTCCCTCCTTTACTCTTTCTGGAGTGACTCTCCTACATCCGTGATTTTTTGCAGATTTGTTGGGATGGGGGATCTTTGGCGTTTAGCGGCTCTTTGATTCCGTCGTGCGCTATAAATTGAGGGTCTATTGTGCCTCTTTGCACCACATTCTGCCTTTATCAGTAGTGTGGGAACCTAAAGTCGCCATGAGGCCTAGGTTTCCAGCTGCTGGTATCGGTGGGAGCTCATCCTCAATGTTCGATGGCACCATCCTGCGGCGCACTAGCGATCTGTTTTGCTCATCCCTTTTCGCATAGGAAGCCACTTTGGTCACCCCTTTTCATATCCGTTCCGGAGTCATGCCTGTCGTTGTTTCTGAGTAGGGCAAGGCTTTCCTTTCACTCTGCCTTTGCCTTGAGCGGTGGCTGGCCTTTAGAACGGGCTGTTGCTCGAGCTCCTGCTGTCTTCGCAATCTTGCTTCACTACTGGTAGGGTTGGTGGTGGATTTCCGGGTTCGAGGCTATTTCCTTCTTATTGCGGAGTGAGGCTTTCCTTACCCTTTGACTCCCTCTGGATGGTGGCCTCTCTTTGCGGTGAGCCTCTGTTCTAACTCCTGATGTGCTATTTTGGGGGCCACGCTTTACTGCTTGTCGGATGCATGCCAGTCCCTTGTTCAGGTTCCTCTAGTGGCTTACCTGTTTAGGAGTTCGCTGTGGTTGAGTTCCATGTATCCCTTTTTCTTTGTTATCTCCATTTGTGGTGTGCCAGCTTCCGGAGGTCTTGTAACTTGTAAGGGGAATAAATGGAATTAGCAATTATTTTTGCCGATACTGTTTTCATCTTCGATTTTTTTTATGTCGAATCGGGTCGTCGACCAGTCAAACTGGTTGGACGCTGGACTGGGTCACTAATCAATCATGCAAGCCATATGCCGGTCTGGATTGCTGACCAGTCAAACTGACTGGATACCAGACTGGGTCACAGACCACTTGGGTAAGCCGGAATCGGACTGGATCATTGACTAGTCAAATTGGTTGGAAGCCGAACTAAGTCATAGACCAGTTAGGCAAGCCGGAGCCAGATTGGATCATTGACCGGTCAAATCGGTTTAGAAACCAAAGTGGGAATGTGATCAGTCAAACAGGCCGGAGCGACACTGGATTGTTGGCCACTCAAACCGGTTGGATTCTTCAGTGGATTATTGGCCTATCAGTCTGGCTCTAAGTTCATCATATCTACCCGCCGTCAATTTGGTGTCCTCGAGAAGTGGAGCGTAGTGACCTTGGAGGTTGCGCCGTTCTAACTTCCGACCCATCCCATCTTGCCATGTGTCTACAATCCATACGGTGGTAGTTTGCCATTAATGGCAGCGGACGATTGATGTGCCTGGACATCCTCCGGTGCCAATGCGTGTCCGACCATCATTCGCGGGCCTTTTCGAGGGGCCATTTGAAATTTGAACCGCTTCCAATATAAAAGGATGCCCCTTCGTTGCCTCATACGTTTCTTCTTCTCGAGTCCATATTTCTCTCTCGCTTCTCCATGCCTTGCTATTCCCTACTTCCATGGCCACCAAAGTCGACACGATTCGTTCTGTTCGTACTGCCGCCAACATCGAGGCTTTGTATCTTTAGTACAATATTCCAACTGCCATTATGTATGTGGTGCTAGGAGAGCACGATAGGGCTTGTTCTCCTCCAGAGGGGTCCGTCACCAACTACGAGGCACAATTGTGGAGTGGCCTTCGCTTCCCCCTCTCGGGAGAGTTGTGTGAGATCTTGGTGGCCCTCAAAGTCCCGATACTGAGATACCATGCCAATGCCATTAGATATTTATGCTCACTGTGTGTATTTCTCCATCACTAGGGAAGGGCACTGATTGCAGTGGTCGTAAAGGTAATCTTTCGGTTCTGCCAGAGTGGGGATTGGATCTCGCTATCCCCTTGAGAGCTGCACATAAGCGGAATCATCCCCGATTTTGTCAAGAATTGGAAGAACTGGTTCTTTTTAATCAAAGTATCTCCCAACTGGATCCTTTCTAAGGATTGAGACAACGTGCCAATGCTCTTCACTAACAGGCCTCGCATGAGACAAAGTTTCTCAAGCTGTTAACGGAGCTGATCCGAGTGAACTCGGATGATTTCAAAAAGGACCGCCTCCTATCCTCTGAGGGTCTTGCACAGGCGTGGTGGGGTCTTCCAGTGGAGGGTGAGGGAGTAGTCGCCCCTCAGGCTGCCCAGCCCAAGAGGAAGGCTAGGGCCCTGTTTCCATCCGAGAGTCTATTGCGACAGTGGACTACATCGTCTCCAAGGTCTTCTTCATCCTTCGCCACCCAGAGCCTACCTATGGCGAAGCGAATGCGGGGCCTTGGAGAGTCATCAAGAGGATTAGCACTCGCTGCACCCTCAAAATTCGGCACCACTAAGGCCGGTGTGGAGCGGCTACTACCGGTGGCCCCCCGCTCTTGCAGCAAGTGTTTCAAGTGAGCCAACAGTAGGGGAGCCAGCTGGGCCATTGTGTGAGCCGACCCAATCCCATTAGGAAGCCCATTTGGTGTCCCAACAAGCAGTCAAATAGGAGGCTCAGCAGGCAGGCCTTGGAGAGGCCAAGGAGGAGGCCCAGCGGGGGGTCCCTATTTCTCCTTTGCCGAAGCGGAAGGTGCCTGTCTTTTCAAGCAAGTTGGCCAGAGAGGGGCCCGGTGTGGGCCACCCAGTGGAGTCCTGGCCAGGGGGTGAAATCGAGGAGGTGGCAACCATGAAAGCATCTCGCCAAGAGGCTTCTGCGTCAGACCGGCCCCGGCTAAGGCGTGCATCCACTCCAGCCTCTTCATCCTTGGTGCCCCTGAGCTTTGCGGCGGCCGGAATGTCTTATATCCGGGTAAGCTGCTGAGAACTTTTTCTATTCCATTAGGAATGGCTGAGTTTAACCTCTATCTCTTGTTCTATTTGCAGCACAACAAGATAATGCAAGTCCTACAAACATGCTTGTATTAGCGATCATCCCGGATCCGAATGTTGGAAGGGGAGCTCCACAATTTGACCTAGACGATGGTCAACCCTAGCATGGTGGAGGAGATGCGGGGCTGAGTGGATGTCGCCGATTCCAAGGCTTAGCAGTACCAGGATCACATCTCGAGTCTTGAGCTTCAGCTTTCTGAGGTTATGGGGAATCTACAGTGGTCCAAGGACACTTTGCAAATGGCCAAGCAAGATCTCGCTACCCTCCAGAGCGAGAATGTAAGACTTAAAGCGAAGTTGAAGACTCGATTTAGCCCGGAGGAGGTGAGCTAGGTTCTAAACGTAAGGTTCCTGAACGGCATTCAGCTGTGCTGGCAGATCGCTTCCCTTTTCAACCCCGCCTTTCCGGCCGGCATTTTTGACTAGAGGAATAGGGCTGCCCAGAGCCGGTCCGATTTGAATGACTTTATTGACGGGGAGGGGCCCTCATCACGTCCCCCGGCTAGACCAGGTCTTAGGGTCGCCATCTTTTTTTCCTCTCTTTTTTTATATACATAACACCACCTATACAGTATAATTTCTTAATGAATAAAGGAAAATTTTCCCAACCGTTGTCATGATCTTTGAACTTTTGTACAGCCTCGCTTACGTATCGTTGTTTGCCGACTAAGCATAGTTGTTGTCGCAGCCGGGCATTTCGGAAGAGTTAGGGCCACCATCTGCGTGCAACCGCGTCGGATCCTAACTCATTAACCATCATCGACTAATAGTGCTCGTCCCTACTGGGGAAGTCGCCACATGCATGCAAAAAAGCCCCCTCAGGTTTTGGTATCCGACCGCACATGAGCCGCTCGGTGCGGGACCGAGGTTCAAATTCGACCGCATAGGGGCCCCTCGGTGTGGGACCAAGGTTCAAATTCGACCGTGTGTGGGCCGCTCGGTACGGAACCAAGGTTCAAATTCGACCGTATGTGAACCGCTCGGTACGGGACCGAGGTTTAGCAACAGGCAAATGAAAATTCATCCAACTTAGAGGCAACCTAGGTTACTCAAATTTATGCAACATCACACAAGCATTCACATGAATAAACAAACAGGAAATGACAATTCACAAGAAACAACAGGCAGGCAAACAGATTAGTTTATTGAACATGAAACACCTTTACAAGCATGCTTGATAATATATGCTAGACCTACCTGGGCTCAATAAAGTATTACTGGTACTACTTTTTTAAGTAGACGGCGTTCCACGTCCTTGGGCCAATTTGCTATTCTAGGTTCGAAGCTTGTATGCCCTGTTCCACACGATAGCCGAAACAAGGAACGGGCCCTTCCAATTTGGGGAGAGCTTATTCCTGTTGGTGTTCTTACCCGTGGCTTCTATACTTCGTAGGACCATGTCCCCTATCTCGAACTGTCGAACCTTCACCCTTTTGTTGTAGTATCGGGCAATCCACTACTGATTGGCGGCTGTGCGCATCTTGGCCACATCCCGTGCCTCTTCGAGCAGGTAAGGTGCTCCTTAAGTTGCTGGAAGTTATTGAGTGGGTCGAATCCCTCAACCTAGAGATTGAGCAATCCGATTTTGACTGGGATGATTGCCTCGATTCTGTAGCACAAACTGAAAAGCGTCTCACATGTCGGCTCCTTTAGTGTCGTCTGGTATGACCATAACACGGAAGATAGCTCGTCCGTCCAAGAGCCCCCAGCGTCTTCTAACTTGGTCTTCAACCCATATAGTAGAATTCGATTGGTAATCTCCACCTATCCGTTTGCTTGCGGATAGGCTACCAAGGTGTGGACCAACCAGATGCCCAAACTAACGCGATATTTGGTGAAACGCTTACCGGTGAATTAGGTTCTATTGTTGGTCACGATGACCTCGGAAACCCCAAATCTGCAGATAATGTTCCACTGAACAAATTGAGTGGCGTTTTGTTCGGTGATTCGGGCCAATGGTGAGGCTTCAACCCATTTTGTGAAGTAGTTGATACCCACTATAACAAACTTCCTTTACCCGGATGCGATGGGAAATGGACCAAGTATGTCGAGCCCCCATTGCACGAATGGCCAAGGGGCCTGAATGGTCCTCAGCTCTGAGGCCGGTTGATGGGGCATGTTGCCATGGATCTGGCAGTTTTCACACTTCTTTACGAAATCCATGACATCCCGCTTTGTCGGCCAATAATAGCCTTGGCGAATTATCTTGAAGGCAAAGTTCTTGCCCATAATGTGTGACCCACAGATGCCGATGTGCACCTCACTTAACACGTAGTCGGCCTCCTCCGGTATGAGATATCGCAAGTACGGGGTGGAGTAACCTCAACGGTACAACCTTCCGTCCACGATGGTATACTAGCTAACCGTCTTCTTTATGCGTTCAGCATCATTCGAGTTCTCTAGCAAGGAACCGTTCGTAATATACCTTCGGTAAGGTGACATCCTATTTTCACTATCAAAGGTGTGTAGCGCTTCGAGCTCTTCTATGCTTGGATAGGTCAAAACCTCCAGCATGTCTCTGCAATGCTGCTTCGGGCTTTCGGCTGCAACTACCCTTGCGAGCTAGTTGGCCTTCCAGTTGTCCGCCCTTGGGGTGTGTACCATTTCGATCGTGTCAAACTTCTGGACCATTTTCCTTACTTTAGCAAGGTATTTTGTGAGCAGTGGGCTCGTCACCTCGAAACTTCCGCGGATTTGGTTGACAATTAGCTCTGAGTTGCTATAAACGGTTATGTGCCTTGCCAAATATTCCTTTGCAAGTCGCAACCTGGCGAGCAGGGTCTTGTATTTGGCGACGTTGGTGGCCGAGGACCCGAGTTTTAAATAGTATCTCACCTCCAATCCATCGGAGATCCTTAGGGTCACTCCGACCCCACTGTCGGAGTGGGTCAATGATCCATCCACGTGGAAAGTCCAATCCGGCGCCTCAGCCTAGCGGTCAATGTCTCCAAGGTGACTAGTGTCTGGAACCGGGGTCGCGGTTTCAACAATAAAGTCCACCAAGGCCTCCCCTTTTACGGCCAACTTGGGCCTGAACTCTATGTCGAACTCACCCAATTTGATGGCCCACTTGACTAGCCGTCCTAACATATTGAACTTCAGCAGGATCCCCTTTAATGATTAGTTGGTTAGGACAACTATTTTATGTGCCTGGAAGTAGGGTCCCAGTTTTCTGACCGAATAGACGGGTGCATTGCAACCTTCTTAGCGTGTGTATAGCGGGTCTCGGCACCTGTCAAAGTTTTACTGACGTAGTAAACCGGCCACTGTACGTCAAATTCCTGTCGAATTAAAACGAAGCTCACCGTCACCTCCGAAACTACCAAGTAGAGGTAGAGCTCCTTGCCTTCTCTTGGTGACGTCAGGAGAGGGGATGATGCGGACATCATATCAAATATTCCAAAAAGATTTTAGAAGATATTATGATTTTATTGACTTTTATTTATTTTCCTTATTGAATAAGTTTTTAATTTGATTTTATTATATTTTATTTTATTGTGATTTTATTTTATTACGATTTCTTATTTTTAACAATGAATAATTTGTTACCAANACAAAAATAATAATTCAACTTAACAAATTAAGACAGAACTTCATATAGCAAATTTTTATATATCAATCAACATCTTTTTTTAATTTTACCACTTTATACTTTATAATTGTCAAAATATAAAAATATAAGTAAAATTTCCACACAAAAGTGTGTTCCAAATATATCCGAACATATTCCAAGTGTATCCAAAATGTGTCCCAAACCAATCCGAACATGACAGAGTATTTCAAAATTTTAGGAAAAGAATTAAAAATTTGCACAATTGTCCAACACGTTAGGAGAGTGTCAAGGTCTAATACGTGTTAGACACCAACACCTAGTCCCGAGAAAGTGTCCATACTTCTTAGACTGTAATACATTAATGGCTACTACAGAAATTAGAGGAGTATCGATGATGGCTTTGATGATAAGAGTATAAACTATATATCCATAGTTAACACCTCACTTATTACTAGGAACTATACATAAGCATTAACTTATTTGATTGCATTTGTACCCACATATAAAAGAGTGTGCAATAAAATTAGTTACCACCACAAGACACAAAACAGTTCAACCAAACACTGGGCAGCAGTGTACTCTGCCGAGTGCACTGTTTTGAAGTGTTTCTAAAATTGGGCCGTTCGGGTTTCATTAAAACAATCGAGAGTATGAGCAAGTTATTTCCATTACTTGAATTATGTTAATTATTGTGAAACCACTTCATTTTATACTCAGTGAACATAGCACTCAAATCGACACTGAACCACATAAAATTATTGTCATGTATGTATGCTTGAATCCTCACCAATTCCGTTGCTACTCACAAAATTTACCACCACATCTTTATTCCATTGTAATTGTTAGTTGAAAGGGCAAAACAAACATCACAGTATACGGGTGAATATAGATTTGGGTGAATTATCGATCATATGTCAACAGAACACATCTGATCTTTAAAAATATAAACAGAAAAGGGGTAAAAATGAAGAAGAATTGTGGGTTAATTAAGGAGAGTGGCGTTTTAAACAACATATAACTAAATTGGATGGACAAATTGTTTACAGGATACAAACTATCAAAGTTTATTAAGCGAAAAATTAAGTGAAGCTGCCGGTACATGAAAGCAAAAAGGGGGAAAAACAATTGCCCTCTTCCGTTGCTGGAGAAATCGTTATTCAATTAGAGAAATTCTCTCGTATACCCAGTTTGACGCAAGGAAGACCATCTTGACTCCACAAACAATTAAAAAATCCAACGAGAGAAGTAATACGAAACTGAAATCGCAGAAAGAGTCAAATATTAGCAATAGAAAAAACAAAGAAAGAGAGGGGGAAGAGAGAGAGAGGCGGAGGTGCTTACAGTTGAAGAGCTTCGAGGAACTTATCGTGCTCTTCTTCACTCCAGCTCTCGCGCGATTTGGTAATAGTGTAAGGCTTTCTAACCTTCTTCCCCGACCCTTCGGCCGCCGCCGGCGACTCAGCTGCCGCCGACTGCGAGTTTGGCATGCTTGTATTCATCCCTTTTCTCTCCCTTCACTCTCTCTCTCTCTTCTTGACGAACGAAGATCTACGGGCAGACAGCAACCAAACCAAACCAAACCAATGGAGGATAGAAGAGAGGAGAGGAGAGGAGAGGAGAGAGAGAACGACGATGAGGATGATGCTCAGCTTTCAATCGCGGGACCCGCTTTTGCTAACTAATTTAAACAGCAGGATTTTGTTAAGGCTCGCCGAAAAAAATTGTAATATTTTTGTTATCATATATCAATTAAATATGTTAACTATTTAATTTTATTC
>JAODPA010144785.1:0-42659 GCA_025585075.1 Nepenthes mirabilis
TAAATAATATATACAATTTGTCCTGCCACATCGGGTTTGGGAGGCGTCCTTCGTCAGGGAGGACGACTGAGATTAAATATCTCGATAATAAAGCATGGCCGTCTAACTCTCTAGATCCGACGGTCACAATTTTAGTGTACAGTAACCTTAATATTTTGACCTGAATGACAAAAAGCGACCGCCATTTTCGTTTTCTTCGTCTCGTCTCCTCTGTGGCCTCCTCTCCTCTCCTCTCCCATCTCCATATTCGAATGGGAAGTAAGCTTTTTTCTGTTCGAAGCCTTTGAAGCCGCCACCGCTGCTGCAGTCGGCTATGGACGCCCCTCGAATCCAACGTACATGCAGCTCCAAGCCTCCAAATCTCTTTTGTAAACCCTAAGTATTTGGCGTCTCAAATCTCTTGGAAACCATGAGTTCGAAGAAGTTCGTGCCCTCGGAAGTCGACGGCGCCAGCCCTGGGTGCGTTTTCTCTTTCTCTGCCTCTTTTCTATTTCTCTACCCAGAAATAGAAATAAAAATCCTGTAACTTCTCCAATAGAGTTCTGGATCCCTCCCTTTTCAACGAGATCGAGGGTTGGATTTCGAAGATTGTCGATCCGGCGTACCGCCTTATAGCCGGTGGAGCCACCCGTCTCCTTCCCTCCATCTTTTCCTCTTCTATATCACATTCTTTGACATCCACCTTGCCACATACAGTTCCTCCTTCCGACGTCGCCAATCACGATACTCCTTTCTCACCCCCCGCCTCTTTCTGAATGTTGATTTTATGGTTTACAATTTTTATGGTTTAGTTATTTTTTTGTATACAAATAAACAAATTGTGGGGCGTCAATTAACCTTTTTTTTTTAACTTCCCGCGAGTGATTATGATGGTAAAAGTTGTTAAGGTTTGGATTTGGCCTGCTAATCAAGCGTCTTGGACTGGATTAATACAATTTTTATTTTTCCTAGAATATTGAAGCTATGATATTTATGGAGATGCATCTAACGCTTTCATGTGTTGCGCATAATTCAAAAATTTTTTCCATCTTCCGGGGGTAAAAATGGACTCTTAGTTATTACTTGATGTAAAAGAAATGAAATTTGTCATTGAATTGAGTTCATTTATTATTTAGCCTTTACTCTTTCCTTTTGGTTACGGAAGCAACTTGACAAAACTTATGGTTAGACGTCGGAACAGTATATATATATATATATATATGNGTTAGACGTCGGAACAGTGTATATATATATATATATATATATATATGAAGACATTGAAACACTATATGTTCGTGCTTTGGCATTTAAATCATTTAAATTATGGCAATTGCGGCATTGATTTCCTTACACTTTGGGCATTCTTAATTCAGGAAGAACCTGTTGATAGTGACGAGGTAGATGACAGAATTGCAGTTTTTTGAGAGAGGGGAGTTGGTTTGCTATGATGTATAGGGTGTCAGAAGAAAGATATTTCTATGACTTTTACAAGTTATTGATTTAGAACTTGGGAAAAAGTAGAAAACAAAAGAAGTTTAATGAAGGAAAATGGAATGTAAAAGAAGTGAGATATTGAAAGTGGGATCAAACTTTGATATTCAGCCATTGGGTGTAAAAGGTTAGGCCAATGGTGGCGGGTGATACCCTTCGACAGAATAATATAATGTCAAGCTTGCTGGCAATGCATATGTATAACTTTTTGGTACTTATTTGTTCATTTAATTTTTGGACTACGGAAACTCTTTCTAGCCTTGAAGAATCAATTTCAATGGATCCCAGGCGAGGAAGCTCAGTGAATTTCTTTTGTCCTTCTGATGTGTACTGGCTTTATTCAAATGGCTGTGCTCTGTCCTTCATGCCTATGTATCCGTTGAACCGTTGACTCATAGAAAATTTTTTTAAGTTGAAAGAATTAAGGTTGAAGAGTATAGGAGGGAAGCCCTGTGATTTTTTTTGTTTGGTCATATCTGATTGAGTAGGGGTTGTTGTTCTAATTGCGCTGCTCTTTGAAAACCTTGCCTATAATATCCTTGCATTTTCTTGTCATGCATCATTAATTACCTTTAGCATGGCCTAATTATTTGAAGACAATTTCATTTGCTTTTCTTGTATCAGATGAAGGGCACAAAGAGGTAAAACAAGAGACCAGAAATGACAATTTGCAATGCACTACGAATGTAAGGATTATGTGATTTCTTGTCTATTTTCTGCATTTGTTCGGATTGTGTGGCTATCTTTTGCATTTAATGTCATACATTTATCTATTGCTTCTGAAAAGCATAACTCGCTTTTGTTGTATAATTTCTTTGGGATCAGCAAGAAAGATGTAGTTTTATTGGAAGGATGCCACGTAGCATCCACAAGGTAAAGAAAAATAAACAAAAACAAAATCAAAAGTTATGATTCTGAGGCTAAATATTTTGGACAACATTGTAATGAAGCAGGATACTGGCCATTAGACTAAATATATGAAGTGTTTAACAATCATGACAAGAGTTCTAGAACAGTTTTCTTTACACCACCAAAGGGTCCACCATTTCTTGCCTTTTACACTTCTAAATTATCAGAATCCTAGTTGATAGTAAAGCCCCAAATGTGTCTCAGGCATTGTATTGGAGAAGAATATCGCTATTGTACATATATTTATCCTCTCATCCATATTATTGGGTTTAAATAAGGGTGTTGTCAATTGCCTTTGTGAAGTAGACATTTGGAGAGCATCTTCTTTCAAAAACTGGCACTTAATGAAACTATATGCTGAAGATGATGGCTTTGGTGACAAATCAAGGCAATGAGTGTATAGGTGTAGTTACACTGCGACATTGCCTTTTTCTTTGGAGTCTTTACTTTGGTCTCTTCCTGACAAGCAGGGTGCCTCCTATGTAGGGATTGAGCAGTCTCTTGTGGTCCATTGAGCAGTTTCTTTACACCACCAACCCTCTGATTTTTGACAATTCCTACTTCACGTAAGTTCTTGTGATATTGTTTTCCCAATATGTTAATCCTGATGCTCGGAGTTGGACCATTTGCACTCCTCATGTATATTCTTTTGCTAAATGTCAAAGGGAGCTTTTGAGGTATGATTTTCTTTTCAATTGTTTATTACAACTATTTTGAAGTTCATTGCTGTCTGTTATCGTTATATTAAACGGGTATGGCAGAATTCAAGTGTATTTGATATCACATTATCGAGTTATGATAGCAGCTCTGTGTTGGATATTCATTGAAAATTTGAAGCATCAGCCACTACAATCAAATGACGCAAGGAAAGTTTTCCGATGAGCCAAAGTGTTGATGATGAGCTAAATGAATTGGAGAGATTGTCAAGCAATACACCGATACAATTGAAGCACATTTACTAGAATAGTAAAATTTTGGATTTATTGCAGTGATATAGAAGTTTATATGAGAGAGATAGTTTGTCCTATTTTGACAAAGGTCATAAGATGAGTCTTATGTATTGGCCA
This sequence comes from Nepenthes mirabilis, assembly GCA_025585075.1. Classification (NCBI taxonomy): domain Eukaryota; kingdom Viridiplantae; phylum Streptophyta; class Magnoliopsida; order Caryophyllales; family Nepenthaceae; genus Nepenthes; species Nepenthes mirabilis. The sequence goes on from JAODPA010144785.1 coordinate 3,447, forward strand.
GCGAATAAGTCTTCACTGCATGGTATCATTTTAGATTAATTTTGCTCGTTACATACAAGGACAAGGATGGATATATCCACCTGCTTCTAGCATCAAAGCATCGTTCCGCATGAGAAAAATGTTTACTTGCATTCAAGTTATCCAGCACAAATATACAGTCTTTTTCTGTTGCCTTTTTTTTTTTTTTTTGATTTTTGTGTTGTGTGTGTGTAGAAGGATCCCATTGCACCTCCAGGAAGTTCCACGCTCACCTCCATCTTATCTTCAACCGAAGGATCCCATTGATGAAGGTATGAGAAGTGCGATCTAGCTTCATCAGAGTGCCATTGACGAGGGGATGTCATCAAAGCAATCTGATCGTGGAAGAGATGAGTTTGGAAGAGATGGCCTTAGGGAATGATGCTCTCTGAACTCCCTATATGCAGAACATAGGTACCCTTCTCTGCTATGTGTTTATTATAAAATAAGCCAACATAGGTACCCTAGGCTGATTCACAAATAGACCTTTTGTTCTGCAACGGGGATTTTTTACATAGGTTCATCACGAAATTTTGAGAAATTGACAAACTGGTGAAGCAGCAGGAGTTTTATGATTTTAGCCATTCTGGTGACTTTCTTTTCCGATGGAAGCTCCGGTGAGGCAGCAAAGTTTCCAGCAGAGGAAGATCAGGAAACAACTAATGGGGAAACAAGGGGACCCTATTTTGAATTTGGCAGTGAGGGAAGGGAATCTGAAGGAGGTTTTGAGAATCCTCACTAGTAGTGAGGATGTGGAGTTGAAGGGCTTGTTGTCAATGCAGAATCAGTCAGGCGAAACCACCCTTTACGTTGCTGCTGAGTGTGGTTATGTTGACATTGTCAAAGAGTTGATAAAGCATTATGATATGGGATCAGCTGCTATCAAAGCCAAAAATGGCTATGATGCCTTTCATGTTGCTGCCAAGCAAGGGAATTTAGGTGCTTATGGAATTGGCTAATGGACATGAAGCCCTTAAGAAGCTATGAGAAAAGATGGCAATTTTTGGGCAGCCAATCCAAGTTTTTTGAGGGGATGAGCAACTGGTGGATTCAACCTGTTCATCTTCCCTATCCATTGACAGGCAATGCAGGATCTGGCAGCACTTGTGAATACCTGGTTTGGTCAGTCATCCTGCCAAGATTGCCTTTGAAAGATGAAATTGCATTATCTAGATCTTCTTCAGGTCGAATCAAAGTGATTAAAGCAAAGTCATAAATTTGACCATTACATGGTCTGGCGAGAGCACGTCTAAGCTTACGTGCATGAAATCAAATCTTCATCTTCCTGCTTTAGGTGAATCAAGGAGTATTTGAATTAGCTTTGCCTGTGCATTTATCTATAAATATTGGTAAATTGTCGGAGCTAATCTATTGGGTTTTCAGCTTGAGCAGATCTTTGATGGCCATGGCGGACCTGATGCGACAGCTTAAGTGAAGAACAAGTTATTATATTCTTTTGTTGAAGGTGTCAATTTGCCCCAAGCATCTGAAGTTGATCAGGTGTTTCTAGAAGGGGTGGAGAATTCCATCGCAGATAGTGTTCTTCTTGCTGACCTATCTCTGGCAGATCTTCATGAACCACCCTCTTACAGCTTTAATTTTTGGTAGGTAAATTGAATTTCATGATACATCCTCTTTCCTTTGTCCTGCTTTAGCCTACAATTATTGACTCCTATTCGTTACTGCTGCATTTCTCAACCCTGACGTCTTAATCATATTCACTTTCTAGTATAAATTCTGCTGTTTGAGAGGATGTCTGCCGTCAATGGATGTCTCTATTGTTTTTTACCTCTTCTTGGGTTGCACTCTTGTTAGGGCTGTTTTATGTGACAATATTTGCTGTGGCTTTTAGTTTCTTGCGTTCCTAAATTTTTCTACTATTAACATGTGCATTACTTTTTGAATGGCTGAGTTATCATGTCATAATTTTTTTTCCCTATTGATCAATAATTATAATTGGTATAGTTTGCTTTTTGGCAAGGAACTGTTAGTTGCTTTTTTAAAAATTGAAACTGAAACCAAATAAAATTAATAGCAATTTATAGAAAATCTTATAATTGTTTAAGAATTTTTTAAAAAGAAAATATAATTTCTAAGTCATAAGTTTTTATTTGAATTAGCTCAGATCACATCGAGACGAAATGAGCAATGACATGAATACACGGCTTTTTGGAAAAGTAAGGGTACGTGCATCTTTCAGAATCCAGACAAAACCTGAAGGAAAATCTATGGGAACATACGGCTATTTTGATAAGATGTTCCTTACAGTCTTCCTCTGTGTCGTTCCTGAAATTTCTTTCTTTTGGGGTTATTAATCAAAGAGAGATTAGTGTAAAAGAGGCATATGATCATGCATGTTCACCTTTGCTTATTGATGTTAATGTAGCCTGCTTACTGTTCAATTGCTTAGTTAGTGTACTTAAATGTGCAAGTTTATTTACATTAATGTAATATTAGGTACTTTAAAAAGAAATAGGAATCTTCTAAAATTATTTTGAAGTCATGCCAAACTTTTTCATCCTTGTCTATCCAGGGTTTTGTTGATGGCCAATGATGTCTTAAGAATTTTGACAGGCATTCTTGACGGAAGATGTGATGTCGGGTGAACAAGTAGTGTGCTTCGTAATGTGCCGACTGATGACCCAGATAGCTTGACATGCTCGTAACTCCTCGGCATGAGTGCATTCTACCTCTACACTTTCGACAATTTGTCGTTTGTAGCTGCTTCAGTGAATGCTGGAAGGCGCAGCTTGCAGTTTTGTAGCTTGTGCTCTGTCTCATTATATTATTTTGAAGTTGCGGGAAGTTTGTTGGGGGTGCATAAACTGAAGGGGAGGTGTAATGGATGGGTTGTGGATGTATGTTTGGTTAATTTTTGAGATTTATTTATTTATATGTTATGTATAGGGTTTTATGTATAGGTTGTATGTTTGGTTTACTCCATTTATTGGGGAGGCTCTGACTAATTTTTTTGCAGACATTAATTTATTAACTTAATAGCACATGATTCGTGGTCGAGTGGGAATCCAATGTCCTTATTTGTGGTCATGTAGAAATCCCCGCAGGACACCCTCCACTTATATTCCCTTATCATTAATGTTTTTCGGAGCAAATTGATAGTCTCTCTTGATGCTGCTAGATGTGTGGACCGATCGCATTTGGTCGTGGTGTTGCAAATATCCGATGTTTGCCCTGCTTTGTTCAAGTCTAAGTTGCATAGAGTGGATAAAGCCATTGTCTCTATATAAGCCGATTTGCCATTGATTAATTATAGGCTATGTAAACAGATAGATCTGTTGGTTGTAAACAGATAACAGTTAAGTAATTAATGTATGATTGTCATTGATATTACATATTATTAGTTATAGCCTTATATAAATGTAATAGACAAATGTAATTTAAAAAGATTGGATAAATTATATTGTACGATTAGTTTTTATTCTGACTATTTCTTGGTTTCTAATTTTGTTGCCTTTTGTCCGTTGAATGGAACCAAAAACATCACAAGTTGTTTAATGCCCATAATTAATGTTTTAAATTCCTGAAGAAAATTGGGCTTAGTTCCGTTTGGAAATCGGACATTGTCAAAATACAAACACCTGTAAACAACTATGCACAATAATCCACATAGACATTTATCAACAATTCAAAAGATTTCATAGCCACCACAACTCCTACGGTGACGCTGACTCAGAAAATATATCAACTAAAATAACCCGAATATGATCACAAATTTTAACCTGCGAAAGTATGACAACCACAATACACAAGAAACTAAATCATCCATCCATCTACATATACAGACATTACATGATATATGTTTAAGATGTTGAAAATGAAATATAAATTTCTGTGCCATACAAAATCAGATTAAGTCCTCAAACTCTGCACAAAATCAGGTTGCCTAAATTGCCCCTACAGTTAACTCAGACTCGTCGGATATCAAAGCATTGTTATCTGAAAAAAATAGATAACAAGTTTAAGCTACAAAGCCAAGCCAAATTGCTTTAGTAAGATGTCAAATACAAGTAACGAAAAATCCCCAAAGCCAAGTAACCGGAAAGTAATTTGCCATTAGATGGTCAAAGCTAAGGAAGAATAAAACAATTAAATGCAAAATATCACTACTTACCCTAATATTCCATAAATGAGTTTCCCCAAGTATCTAAGTACAGTGAGAGCCCAAGCTATCTTGTAGTAACCAACCCTAAGGCCATACGAGATTGTAGCATTAACGTCACCATCCACTTGTAGTAAAACCTATGCAATTCAGTAATAAAAACGCACCCTAAAAATTTTCAGTATTCACTCCAAAAATAGTTTGCTAATAGAATTAGATTAAAATTTTTGTTTAATTTTGGGATTACTATTTCAATATAAAGAACCTGCATTACCTCAATCTGAAACTTCAGTTTCTTCAACTTCTTGATCTCTATCTGAATTTTCTGTTATTCCATATATCAAATTTTGGAATACACTCATATATTGTTCCTACAATAAGATCAAGTAAATTAACACTAATAATATGAAACATATATATATAAAAAAATAAAGCAAAATTAACATGATCTAAGACGAGGCACCTGTAGCAACTGCATGTAACTCATTCCAAACAGTTGATATTGATGATCTGATATCGACTGAGATGATTGATAGTAATAGTCCGATAGTTGTACAACCGGCTGATGTTACCTAAGAAAAAAATACACCAACTTCATAAATCTAATAAATGTTGTTTGAAAAATTTTCTAACTGTAAATACACCAACCTGTTCTTTTTTCTTACGTTTCCGTCTTTCTAAACAATTTTTAGGTCGTTTGGCTACTCTTCGTCCATCACAATTTTTTACACATTTTACACTACCATCGGTAATTTCTGGTGGAATATCTGTATTTGTTGTCTTATTACCAACATGTAAATCTTGAAGATTCTGCACTACTTCATCCAACTGGGTAATACTGTCCTGTATTTTTTTCTTCCCCCAGGAAAACTTGTAATCAATAAACAGTTCCTCATAACCCTGGACGTCATTCTTCCAGACCATGTATGTGCGTCATCATCTATTATTGTACTCTCAAAACAAGAGGTAGGTATATAAAATCTTGCCTTTCTTGTTCACCTATGAAGTATACACTTGTCGGGCATAACAGTCAGATTGTGAACAATAAAAACCTTAAAAATATGCGCAAAATTATTTCATTAGTCTGCATCAACCGACATTCACATTCAATCACCTTATCCTCAGGCTCAAAAATAACCCTCACTGAAAGCCTCGGATCATCATGGGATGCCAGGACATATTTAGGGTCTTGTCAAGATATAATACCCCAACCTAATTCCTCAACCAACTCATGTTGCATCATCTTAAATATAGTTGGCGTATATACCTTTGCTAACTGTCTCATCAATGGAGATTTCGTCATGATCAAGTCTAACATTTTTTGTCTAGATTCATAATCTGTAAATAATTATTTTTCACGCTTTTTCTTCACAACTCTTTCAAATTGATGGAAAAAATCTCTTAAATTAATATTATATTTCAAATGTGTTTTCAAATCAATGTTTAGGTTTTCAGATAGCTGTGTATTTCTAATACTCAATGAAAATATTTTTCTCATGTAGTTATATGCCCATCGATGACGTAGCACGTATATCCCGTCCATCCACGTGCGGGCATGAAACTCTCTTTCATTGGACATCATGCAAACTCATACATTTTCAAATTTGGACTCATCAGTTATAGAAAACATGCATGATTTGAATGTATCTAACAAGTCTAATTGAAAAGCAATATGCTTAGTAGCATTTTACATAATATACCATGTGTACAACCCATGACAGGTACTACTTATCACCAGCTTAAGAGCTTTAGCCATAGCAGTATTTTGATCAGTGAAGATAGTAATTGGAGCCTTACCACCATGACAACGTAGGAACGTCTCAAATAACCATGAAAAAGAATCGACTGTCTCATCATATAATAACGAAATACCAAACACAATCATCTGCATATGATGGTTAAACCCATTAAAAGTACCAAAGGGCCTCAAACCCTTATTCATCCCGTAAGTGGTATCAAATGTAACTACATCTCCAAAATATTGGTAGTCTAATATCATCTATGCATCATCTCAAAAGATATTAGTAATACAGTCATCCAAATCAAGTTGCAACTCATAGAAAAATTCAAATTTTTTTATTTTTTATTTTTAAAAGTATATCAGAATAACTCCTGTCTCACAATGTTGCATCTGCCGCTGTTGCCTAGCATGAAGGTATGACTTTTGGTCTTCTACTGTATAGCCAACCAACCCACTATCACCCGGCTCTATCACCATGAGCTTACATATCTCACTTGGCCTTAATCCGGAATCATAAGCCATCTCAATAAGCTAGCCTTGTGCGGCCGATACTTCCCTTTGCGATCTCAAAAATTGTCTTATTTCAGGTGGTTCAAGTTTATGATTGTGTTCCGACACAAATGTTTTAACGACGACTTTCATTTTCTCTCTAATAAGCATCACTTCCAGTATCGCCTCACATCCACATCGGGTTTTCCACCTTTCTAGTGTATTTTTTCATTATTTTTATTTACTCTTTTCTTGCCTTATTTTGCACAAGTTAACTTTCTATAAATTTCAATATCATCAATTTTTGACTTTCTAACAAAATTTTTTTATACAACGGAACCCATTATTTTTCCATAATTTTTTCAAAAATCCAACGAATCATCCATACTATCAAACTACATGCTAACTAATGGTATGTAATAATTCATGATCTATAAAATTTAATTTTTAAACATTCAATATCAACAGTAAGATAAAAAAACACAGAACATCTAATGCGAATAATTAAAAAAGCAAATAAAATAAAAACAATTCATGTATAGTTAATTGAAATGCACCGCATACAAGAAGGAAATCATTAGACACCAGTGCCACGAAAGTATAATTGCCAACCAACCAATGTTTGGAACTCAGATCTATAACCACGATTTGGCATTCTTTTTTCTGAAATTTTAAACTATAATTAAAATTTTATAATTTTTATTTTCTATTTCAAATGGGTTTTAATTTTTTACTCACGCGTACTTTTACTAACACCAACACACACTTCTTCTCACACACCCACACACAGCAACACACCCCCACACACAAGCCACACACGGCTACATGCCCTCACACACTATACACACACGGTCACACACCCTGCCTCACACACTACCACAGCAGCACATATGCTCCTGCACACACTACCACTGCAGTGAAGAAATTGAGCTGAGTGTTGAGGCTCACATAGTCCTACATGAGGAGTTTATATAAAAAAAAAATAACATCATTGACAGACCTCTAACTCTGTCACTGAGGAAGAAGGCTTTTAAATGGCGAGAAGCAGCATAGCTAGCTGAATCAATCCATGTGAATTGCTCCTGTTTGACACTGCCCAACACTCAGGAGGGTTTTCATTCTAGGAATAAATGCCACTAGTTGTTGAACAGGTGCAGTATTGATGCAACAAGGGGACCCTATTGCTTATCTTAGAAAATCTCTCCAATCAATAAGCCATATTGCTTATCTTCTCACACACCCACACATAGCAGCACACCCCCACACACAAGCCACACACGGCTACATGCCCTCACACACTATACACACGTGGTCACACACATTGCCTCACACACTACCAAAGCACCACATATGCTCCTGCACACACTCACGCACACACAGCAACACACACACTCACTGCCAACACACCCACACACATACACAGAGCACACACTTACGCACACAGCTCCCACACCGTCACACACACCTGGTCAAACACACACAGCTGCACACCCAGCCGTTCACACCCACCACCAACACACCTACTGGCAGCAGCACACGCACGCTGCTTATCCACGTTCTGCCACACACACACACACACAGCAGCATCTGCTGCTTTAACTCACCCATACCACAAAACTGTACCCATACCACATCTTGTATACACACAATAAATTAATCCCAAATTTTACAAATCCTTCATTCATAAATTTTCTGCCAAGATAGATGTTACGGGCCTAGTAACTACAACCACACCCCCACTACCACCAGCTTAGCAGGGTACTAGACAAAGCATACGGCTAACCTGACTATCTCTCAAGTTGCGGGATTATAACTGATTTTTCTATTTTGTTTCTATTTTGCCCACATAGCAACCATGTGCTGTAGTATGTTGTTGGAGATGCGTGGGGTGTGTGCTGTTGGAGATGCATGGGGAGTGTGTGTGTATAAGTCGACTGTTGTAATGAAAATAAAGAAGAAAAAATACTCTTCACTTCTCCTCTCCTTTGTTCTCTTGCTTTCTTCCTCTGTCTGACTCTCCTCCCTCTTTTCTCTCTTATCTCATTTCCTCTTCTCTCTCCAACGTCTGCTCCATCACCTCGGCACCTTACACCTCAGTCGAACTGTAGCAGCATCACCGTGGCCTTACTGTAGCAGATCGAGGTCTTACTATAGCACTACATCGAGGTCGCTCGTATCAACAGAGCACGAAGCTCTTTTTTCCCAAATTTTGATTTTCACTTTTTTTTTTTAAACAAGTTTGCACAGAATCACAACTAATTGTAACTAAAATAAATAAAGACATACCACAAAATCAAAAATAAGAAGAGTGAGAATTCAAAACCGAAGCCAAAGCCGTGTTCATAACACCACAAAACCGAAGCCGAAAACAAAATCTTCGATTTATGTGTTCGTGTTCAAAATATCACAAAACCAGATTTCTAGGGTTTTTGATCCATCGACAAAGAGAATGGAGAGAATACAGCAGACTGAATAAACATATTGAATCTGGCGAGTAGAGGAGAAGAGAGAGTCGAGAGCAGAGAAGAGAGTAGAAAGAAGAGAGGAGAGGAGAGCAGATGAAGCTTCGGGAAGAATGGCGGTCGGTTCGTGTTCAAAATATTTGGATCACTGTACACTATATTCATAACCGTCGGATTGGAAGGAACGGACGGCTAGAATTTTGTTATCTGAGATTTAATTTCGGCCGTCGATTAAATTTAAAATTGAACGGCCACGATCTTTTATCAATATATTTAATCTCAGCTGCTCGATCTATTTTAAAATCGGACGGCTATGGTTATAACACGTGAAAAATGCGCGTGGGCCGTCCGATCTTCCCCACCTCCCCCGCGGGCGGAATCTGTGGGGAACCTCCCACCCTCTCTCTGTCCCTCATGCTCTCAGATTTCTCAAATTTTCAAAGATCATTACGAGAGAAACAATTTTTGTCGAAGATAATTTGGAAGGGTTGACCAAAAGGTAACGCTAATTTTTACTTTGTTACATAATCTGTCATGGTGATATTTTGTTATCGGAGGAATTATTGCCGAATTCTGAATTTATTTCGGTAATAAAGTTTGAGAAAAACGCATCACCCACATTTTGATAATGTACTTTCTAAATTTGGACGAAATGTACCTTTTGGATTACCCACATTTTATAAATATGTTATCAAAGGAATGTAGTCTGAAAAAAAAAAATTTTTCAATTAGGCGTTAAATTCTAAAACGTCAATTGGGTTTTTTTCTAGCCAGCGAGATATGCGAACAAACACGGCACTTCTACGGTAGCCAATGAGCTTTAAAATTCGACAATCTTGGGGACATCCAGGACAGATACAGGGAGGCGGTTTACCAATCCGTACGGATGGCTAAAAGGGCTCGTAACGAAGCGAAAATTAAACTTGATGATGTATAAGCTGTATTGTATTTAAAAATTATGAAGCTTGGGATGGAGTGAGAGGCCGAGAGGGAAAGAAAAACTTAAAATTATTCAAAAGATTACGAACAGAGGATTTTATGTATCATGGATAAGGTTTACTTCTTAATTATCATGCACGCAAAACCGTAATATAGTGAGATTTTTCTCATTTTGGTGTAAATATGAAATTCTGTAAATAAGGATTGTGAATTACTTCTTAATTTTAAATTATTTCAAAAAATGAATTTGACTATGTATTTTAGATAAATCCAAATTTAAACAAGTGCAATTACCGATGAAAATTGATGCGTCCTCGAATCCGAACTTCGAACAAATTTTGGCTGATCTGCTTATCATGGTTTCGGCTCCGTTCACTGAGTTTGGATCCTACACACCGCTAAAACGAACAGGAGGTCAGTGTGTCGGCAAAAAGTTATCCCACCGAAAACACTCCGACGTTCAAGTCAATAAACAGCCTTCAAAATCTGAGAAGGTTACTGGAACTGAGAATTGAAAGAGAGAGGTGTGTGCAAGAGTGTGCGGATCTCCAGACGAAAGAGAGGCAATGCTGTCTTCTTGAATCTGAATGGTGGGGAGGCAATAAAACGGCTGTCAGAAGCACGTTTGTATGCCTTGGATTTTTTGAGTGTTAGCAATCAACATAGAGTAGAGAATTGTAAGCATCTGTTGTCATTGTGGGCGTTGTGTGAGTAAAAGCTTATGTGCCTTGAATGAGAATTCTATGACTTATTTATGGTTGACAAGGTGATCTCCTTCCTTTGGAAGGAGTGATCCCCTGCGTGATTCTTGGTTGGCCTACCTTTCAGAACTGTTGCCAGTTGCCAAATGGACCAAGATAGTTTCCTTCCACGGTGGTCAGCGGCTTTCCAAATTGCCCACCTCAATTCTGTGTATTTTACCGTTGGAGAGTCCCAGTTGGCAGAAAATTGGGAAAATTTGGCGCCTTCCTTATGGGAAGGGCGCCGATTTTGTCAATGTCCATTTTGGAAGCCAACTGGGATAGTGGAGGATACTGGAAAAATCGTTGTTGGCTGTCTGATGGATCGTGGGTTCAAGTGGGCTAAACCTGTAAAAAGCATTTTATTTTTGGCCTGTTGTTACAGTAATCCCGGTCAATACTCGAGTTGACCGTCTGCATGTGAGTTAGCCACCCGCTGGAGTCTAGACGGTCAACACTGGCGTTGACCGTCTTAGGCCTTTCAGGATTTGGGCCTTCGCGTCCTGTTGGGTCATTTGTAAGTTGATCATCCAGTAGGCCATTTTGGGCTTTCATTGATCATGGGCCAGCCCATATTCCGGTGTACCCATCACTAGCCCCCATGTCGGTGGCCAAAATTTTGGACTCCGGTGTGTTCATGATAGGATGCCCCTTACTGCCCTTCATCGTTTGAGGATCCCGGAGGACTCTATGAAAGGCAAAGAGGAAATTTTTGACCGAAACTATTAACCATCTTTAGTCAGTTTCGGAAAAGAATATTGACAAGAACTGTTGACCGTCTTTGGTCAGTTCCGGAGAAGAATATTGGCCAGAACTGTTGACCGTCTTTGGTCAGTTTTGGGGAAAAATATTGACCGAAACTGTTGACCGTCTTTGGTCAGTTCTGAAAGACTTTCTGCCAGCCTTGTTGGACGCGTGGCCATCAGCCGGTTTACAGGCCAGAAGAAGACACGCGTCTCCTTTTGGTTGGGCGGATATCCTAGCCATTAATGCGTCAGCGATTCGCCTTTTGAAGAGCCAAGTAGAGAGGCGACACTTGGCAGGACTGACGGTGTCCTTTATGAGGGGTTTTAAAGCATTCTTACCGTTTAAGTTTCCCTCTACATTTCAAAAGCCTTTTACACCTCCTAGCCTTCGTCTTCTTCGTCTCCAACTTTCATTCTCAAAAACCCTAGTCCATCCTGCAAACCATGCCATCCGTCCCTGATATCGCCTCTGTCCTTAGAGAGGGGGACATTAAAGCTTTGTGCATAGTGTTTAACATTCCAAAGGAAATCGCTTGGAGGGTCGCTGGAAAGGATGACAAAGCCTTTGCTCCACCGGTGGGGCATATAACAGTTTATGAGGCCCACCTGAGGAGCAGTCTCTGTCTTCTTTTGTTGGATGAGTTGCTGTCCATTTTTGCTAGCCCTATGAGTCGCAATAGCCCAACTCCACGCCAATGCCGTTCGGTATCTCTGCACTCTATGTATTTTTCTTCGAAAACATTCTAAGAAGCTAAGAATGTCAATGGTGAAGGGCCTCTTCAAGATAAACCAGGGGGGCGAATGGATATCACTCGTCCCCTGTTCTGGCCTAAAAATAAATACGGCCATCTATGACTCGCTCAGGAACTGGAAGAATCGGTTCTTCTTCGTAAGCGTGGGGGTAACCTGGCCCCTCGTGAAGGACTGGGGCCAAGTTTCGGAGGTGTATTCGGGGACGCCGTCTGTGGTAGAGATGGCGTCCCTGAAGTGGTTGACTGAGTTGGTCAAGGAGCACGTTGCGGACTTTAAGAGGGACTTCCTGGTTTCTAGGGTGGAAACTAGGAAGGTGAACTGGGGACCGCCTTCCCCGGTTCAAAAGCCCATGCCGCCAGCAAGGATGATGCAGCCGGAGGACTCCAAAGGCTTGATCATCCGCATGCGGCATACTGATGAAGGGTTTATTGGCCCGTTGCTTGAGAAGGTGCTGGAGATGCCTTCATCTTCGTCGTCCCGCATCGATTATGTTACTGCCGAGATCTGCAGCGGCCCTGGTAGTACCGCAGGCGTGTTAGAGACCCACGAGGACTGGCCGATGGACTTCGAAGAGGGAGTCATCCTGGCGCAGCCCGCGCCGCAAGAGGTTCCTTGTGCGGCGTTGACAGAATCCTTTACGGAGCCTGCTTGTGATCCTGTGGTGGAGGCGCAGGAGCCATCCGTTAGCTCTCCAGTTGCGCAGACTCCTACTGTGGAGCCAATGGCAGAGCTTGATCCTCCAGCAGCTGCTTCGAAGGCTGCAGTTAAGGAGCCCGCAGTTGCTATGGATGATACTAACGAGCTATTGGAGAGCATTTTAGAGGAAGCCGCCACCAGCTCGGCTCGAGAGGATGCTCCTGGTCCACCGCCGCCTAGGCCAGGTCTGGAGGCTAGGTCCGAGAGGCCCGTGAGGAGATTTTGTGAGGTATGATTCTTGGTGATAGCTTCCTCGTACTTTCTCCTTTCTCAGATTTATAACTTGTTCTTCATTTTTTTTTGTGCAGTCGAGGAAGCTGGTTTCTGCCATCTTCAATGAGGTGGTGTAGCGCGACCAAGTGATTGCCGATAGGGAGGTGGAGATCGCCTGGCTGGATGCCAGACTGGCTGCTTTGGGAGGCAAGCATCGCGAGGAAATTGCAGCCCTCAAGGCGGTCCTAGCGGGAGTGGAGACGGAGAACGCTAACTTGAAGATCGAGGTTGCCCGCTTGAAGGAAGAGGCTGAGCAAGCCAAAACGCGCATCAATCAACATGCCGGGCAGGTCGCAACCTTGGAGAATGACCAGAGTCTCCGTATCTGCCCCCACGAGGTCGCGGGCATAATACACGCGCGGTTGTTGGAGGGAATCAACGTCAGTTGGCATGTTACGCGGTTGATTGATCCTGGCTTCCCAGTTGAGTTTATCAATCTGTCCAACAGAGCGGCGCAACACAAAGACGACCTCGTGGGGGAGCCCTGTGATATTCAGGGGCCTCCGCCGCTCCCGTAACCTTTTGTACATTTTTGGGACCTCCTTTGTACTTATGTAATTTGTAACACATTCAAAGCAATAAAATATAAATTCTTTCAATTCTGTGTTCATTAGCTTTTACTACTATTGTGTTTGCATGCTTTGTTGCATTGGGCGGCCAATTTGGTTGGCCAGCTGCCGTTGTTGGGCTGCCTAAGAAGCGAGGTCCTTAGGCTTGGCAAGTGGTTATATTAACCAGCCTGGTGGCACTGTCCAAGTGATGACTTGGACGGTCAATGTTGGAGAAGGATGATTCTCCATTCGACCGTCACTGACTGATCATTCTATCTCCTCGTAGATGAGGTCGTTGTGTATGCTGCGTAAGCCCCCTAAGGTTTTGACCGCTATCGGGCCACTTTGATGATCAAGGTTTAATACGACCTCTAATGGGCCCCCTGGATGACCAAGGTTTAGATACGACTGCTAATAGGCCACTCGGATGACCGAGGTTCATAATAGACCGCTTATGGGTCACCTAGATGACCAGGGTTTAAATACGACCGCTAATGGGCTGCTCGGATGACCGAGGTTTAAGTTCGACCGCTTATGGACCGTCTGGATGACCAGGGTTTAACGAGAGGATGAAGACCCTCCTAACTTAGGGAAAGTTTAGGTCGGGTTACCTGCAAAGGCAAAATAATGCACATGCACAAAGGAAAGATGCTAAGTAAATACTTATTTTTTGCGAATTCAAAACAAGTAAGCGAGTGCAAATAATAATGCAAATGCGTACCTCGTTTGCTACTGGAAGTATCGTCTAAGGTGGATTGCGTTCCACGTTCGCGGAACCAGTTTTTCATCCTAGCTCCAGAGTTTGTAGGCTCCGTTTTGCAAGACGACAGAGACGAGGAAAGGCCTTTCCCAATTAGGAGAGATCTTATTGCAGCCGGCTAGCTTGCCTGTGGCCTCGATGCCTCGTAGGACCAGGTCTCCTACATCAAATCGTCACGCCTTAACTTTTTTTTTGTAGTATCGGGCAATCCAATGTTGGTAGGCACTGTCCATACATCGGCGGCGTCACGAGCTTCCTCTAGCAAGTCTAGGTGCTCCATGATTTTTGGGAGTTAGCCAGTGGGTCGAAGGACTCCACCTTGAGACTTGGAAGCCCGATTTCTACCGGGATTACCTCTTCAGTCCCATAACAGAGGCAGAAGGGCGTCTCGCACATTGGTTCCTACGGGGTTGTTCGATAAGACCAAAGAACGGAAGGGAGCTCGTCCGCTAGGAGCCCCCTGCGTCCTTCAGCTTAGTTTTTAACCCGTGGATCAGCGTTCAGTTTGTCACCTCCACCTGTCCGTTTGCTTGGAGGTACCGAAGTGTGGACCAGCTTGATGCCAAGGCTGGTGCAATACTTGGTGAAGCATTTTTCCAAGAACTGGGTCCTGTTGTCGGTCACGACGACCTCGGGGACGCCGAATCTACAGACGATGCTATGCGGAGGAACTCCAAGGCGTTATACTCTATAGTCTTAGCCAGTGGGACGACTTCGACCGACTTGGTGAAGTATTCAATGCCCACAATGATGAATTTTCTTTGCCCCGTGGCAATGGAAAACGGGCCGAGAAGGTCAAGCCCCCATTGCGCAAAGGGCTAAGGGGCCTGAAGGGTCTTCAGATCTGTGAATGGTTGGTGGTGAAGGTTGCTGTGAAGCTGGCAGCTTTCACATTTCTTCACAAACTCCAGCGAATCTTTTTTCATCGATGGCCAGTAATAGCCCTGGCGCATGACCTTGAATGCCAAGTTTTTTGCCAATGTGCGACCCACAGATCCCGAGATGGACCTCGCTTAAAGGTAGTCAGCCTCTTCGGGAGTTAGGTAGCGGAGGTATGGAGTCGAGTAGCCACGGCGATATAGCCATCCATCAACCACAGCATACCAGCCGGTTGTCTTCTTGACCCGTTTGGCCATCTCTACATCCTCTGATAACGATTCGTCCGCCGAATAGTTTAGGAAAGGTGTCATCCAGTTTTTCGCTTCGAAAATCTGCATTGCCTCTTGCTTCTCAATGTTGGGAGCGTCTAGGATCTCCCGCATGTCTCTAAAATACTGTTCCGGGTATTTAGCCGCAGCGACTTTGGCCAGTTGGTCCGCCTTCCAGTTTTCAGTTTGAAAAACGTGAAACAAGGTCAGTTTGTCGAAACCCTGGGCGGCTTCCCTTACCTTTGCCAAGTACTTTGCCAAGAAAGGGTTGTTTGCCTCAAAGCCTCCGTTAACTTGGTTAACGATTAGCTCGGAGTTGCTGAAACTGCCAGTCACTTGGCAGAGCATTCCTTGGAAAACCGCAAATTGGCTAACAGGGCCTCGTACTCGGCAACATTATTGGTTGCTGAGAAATTGAGCCTAAGGGAGTATTTCATCTCAAACCCGTCGGGGGTCGTAAGGACCACTCCAGCTCCATTGCCCGTGTCCGTAGATGATCCGTTAACGTGAAGTATCCATTTCAAAACTCCGACAAGCAGTTCCGCGCTTTCTTCGGGCTGCTCCTCGAGGACTGGGGTTGTAGTCTCAACAATAAAGTCAGCCAGCGCCTGTGCCTTTACAACAGCCCTGGGTTAGAATTCAATGTCGAACTTACCCAACTCAATAGCCTATTTTACCAATCGTCTAGAAACATCGGGTTTCTGGAATATGTTTTTTAGCGGTTGGTCCGTGAGGACCACTATTCGATGGGCCTAAAAGTAAGGCCTTAACCTTCGTGCAGAGAATATTAGCGCCAAGGCCAATTTTTTTGCATGCGAGTAACGGGTCTCTAGGCAAGTCAACGTTTTACTCACATAGTAGACTGGCCGCTGAGCGTCAGAGTCCTGGCACACGAGGACAAGACTAAGGGACGCCTCTGACACTGCCAAGTAAAGATATAGTTCCTCTCTGCCCTTGGGTGACACCAACAATGGCGGACTGGCCAAATACCGTTTCAATTCATCGAAAGCAGTTTGGCATTCCGCAGTCCATTGAAATCGTTTGGATTTTGTTCTTCTAAGGGTTTTGAAGAAGGGCTGGTACTTGTCACCGGACTTCGCAATGAAGCGGGACAGTGCTGCCAGCCGTCCAGTCAATCGCTAGACGTCCTTTACATTCCGTGGTGGAGCCACGTCAGCGAGCGCCTTGATCTTCTCTGGGTTAGCCTTGATTCCCTGTTGGGAGACGATGAAACCCAGGAATTTACTGGAGGCTACTCCGAAGATACACTTAGCTAGATTCAGCTTGATATGATGCTTACGGAGCACCTCGAATGAGTCTTCCAGGTCGCAGACGTCGTCACCAGTGACCTTGCTCTTAACGAGCATGTCATCGACGTAGACCTCCATGTCGAGACCAATTTATTTTTTGAATATTTTGTTGACCAGCCGTTGGTAGATCGCTCCAGTATTTTTAAGTCCGAAAGGCATTACTTTATCGTAGTAGTTGCCCTGATTGGTCATGAACGAGGTGTGCTCATCGTCCTCCGGACTCATCTGAATCTGGTTGTAACTCGAATAGACATCCATGAAGTTTAGCAGCTCATGTCTGACTATGGAGTCAACCAGCAGGTCGATCTTGGGCAAGGAAAAGCTGTCCTTTGGGCAGGCCTTATTAACGTTGGTAAAATCGACACACATCCACCATTTCTCGTTGCTTTTATTTACTAAGACGACATTAGAGAGCCAGTCTGGGTAATGGACTTCTCTAATGAAGCCTGCGTCCAGCAGCTTTTTCACCTCCTTTCGGATGGCTATAAGCTTTTCAACGGAATGGTTCCTCCGCTTCTTCCTAACGGGCTTTCGCTGGGAGTTAAGCTCCAACTTATGGACAATTATCTCTGCTGGGATTCTAGGCATGTCTGCTGGAGTCTATACAAATAGGTCAGCGTTCTTACAACCAGTTCATCGCGTAGTGGTCCGGTGAGTGAGTTGCCGATCTGTACACACTATTCTGGCTCCAGTGGGATTAGATTCGTGACTTCATCGGACTGCGCTTACTGAAGGGCTGTCTCGTCTCGATAGTCGAGTTCTCCAGCCGCTCTAGTGCTGCCACTAGGGCAACCTGTGACATGTAACAGGTTCATTCAGTAACTTGGTCACCCAACACCTCCCCGACACCATAGGGTGTTGGAAACTTTATTTTGAGGTGTGGAATCGAGCTAACCTCCTCGAATGTTGTCAAGCATGGTCTGCCTAGTATGGCGTTATACACTAAGGGTAGGTCAACCACCAGAAATGTGAGCGTTCAACTTGATGTTTATGGATACGTACCCAAGGTGACCTCCAATTGGATAGACCATTGAATGGGCACAGGCTCATTGTCGAGGTCGTATAATGGGCTTTCGGCAGGTTTTAGTTGATTCTTTTTTAAATCTAGTTTAAAGAACGCATCCAAGTAAAGTAAATCTCTAGAACTTCCATTATCAATGAACACTCACTTCAATTGGTAGTCAACACTACCGTCTTAAATAAGTGTGGATACAACGAGGGGATCAGCATGGGGGGATATTATATGAGCTAAGTCATCATCACTGAATTTGATAGTGTTGTCCGCCGTGCGCTGCTTTTTCCTCCCAGTCTGCTGTTCCTCGTCGTTAGATAGGTTTTTAGCAGGTCGGATGGTGACCATATTAACCACCCCTGTTGTAACCCGGTTCTAGGGAGGAGACCGCTCCTGCCCCTCTCCGTCAGCCACTCCAGAGCTCTGTCCGAAGCTCCTCACGAACTTGGTGAGGTGCCCTCTGCGAATTAGCTCCTCGATCTCCCTTTACAGCGTCTTGCAGTCCTCAGTCGAATGCCCAACAGAGTGGTGGAAGTCAAAGTACTTTGACTGGTTCCCAGTGTCCTTTTTTAGTGGTTTTTGCCACTTCAAGAACTTCTCTCCACAAATCTGCATGAGGACGTTAAAGCATGTGTCCGTCAAAGGCATGAAGCTGGTGGGCCCATAGTCTCTGTGTTCCGTGGGCCCAGTGCGGCGTTGCTTCTGGCGGGAGTGATCACAACCACCATTCTTCCTTTTTCTCTCTCCAGGGAACAATTGAGGCTAATCCGCCCGTTCTGGGCATTTTGCCTCGTTGGCCTCTTCCGCCGCAGCGTATGCCCGCGTAATGGACTCCGCTTCCTGGAAGGTTTGGGGATTCTTGTGGGCCAGGTGCTTGAAGAAGTCCCCGTAGGTCAGTGCGGAGATGAACCTACCGAGCTTCATCTCCTCCGTGATCCGGGGAATCCGTCTGGCCTCCGCCACAAATCGATTAAGTAAACGTCGTGGGTTCCCTCCCGATTTCTGCTTGATGTAGGAGAGATGCCACGACTGTTTTTCTTCTCGCCGGCTCGAGGAGTACTGAGCCTGGAAGAGATCCATGAGCTCGCGGAAGCTGCTGATGGTGCTTGAAAGGAGGTGATGGAACCAGATTCGGGCATCTCCCTTCAGCGTGAGTGGGAAGCAGCGGCACATTGTAGAGTCTTTCAACCCCTGTAGACACAGATGGATGCGGAAGTGATCCAGGCGGTCAACCGGATCACTGCTCCCACCATATGTGTAAAGTCTGAGATCTCCCGATCAAGCAAATCATAATTTATCGAGGTCAAATGACGCAGAGAAGACCGACATTTGAAAAAAATACTAAAAATAAAATATATAGACTTGAAAATTTTCATCAGCTTAAGGATTTCGGTAAAAAAAATTAAGAACAATGAACAATGAAAATTCAAAAGTCAGGCACTCACCCCGAAATGTCATAAAGATTTATTTTTAATGAAGAAAGGAAATCCCATACGGCAAGCTACATCAGAAACACACAAAATCAGCTGCCACTAATTTTGTAGAATATATATATATATACACATTTTTCTTCAGAAAGCCAAGTACACATGGCAACCAATTAATCAGCTAATGGCCAGCATTTTACGGCAGCTGTATCCAAAAAACAATAGCCCAATTTTAAGAAAGATAAATGTAATCACAGCTGTTTATGTTGACTGCTGAAACAGCAGAATTTTTCACGGCAGCTTCTCACTACCACACGATACAGCAGCAATATATAATTGCTGATAAACAAGAAAAGAGGAAGAGCCACCGCAGCAGCTCTTCACAGCTGTTGGAGCAGCCACCTCCCACGGCAGCAGTAGCTGCAAGTTGTTGAAGTAGGTGGCAGCAGCTCCTTCCAGCAAGAGATGAGTAAGCCTCTCGATTAATTTTATTTAAGGTAATGTTAGGGAGTTAGAGAGGGTAGAAAGGAGAAGGAAAACCATGTGAGTGAAGAGAGGAAAACTTGGGAGAGAAGGAGGAAAACAGAAGAGGAAAAAAAAAAAAAATCAGAAGGAAGGAGGAAAGCTAAAGACAGCAAAGGTATATCTGAATTTTTGCGGGCAACTGTACTATGATTCCCTTCGTTCTTTGTTGTTTTTCATTGTTAATTGGCAACGTATTATTGATTTAATACTTGCAAGTTGTATGAATTTGATTATAATTATCCAAAATTTCATGAAATTGCTGAACTGGAATCTGAAGTTTAAATCGACCATGAAACTGTTTTCTCAATTTTTGCCAAACAGCCAACCAAATGATGTCCAATTGAGCCGACATTTGGTATACTGTAATTTCAGTACCTTACCTAAGTTGTGACCAAATAGCTCGAAAAGCCGAGTTGAGCCGGTCACTGAACCAGCCTTCATATCAGCAACTGGCCAGATTCAGCAATTCTGCTGATATATGAAATTTTTGCCCCAAAACAGGTGCCCAAATGGGCCGAACCGGAAGCCAGGAGAGCTTGACATTATTATGATAATAACAAAGTGTATCTTTGCAAAAGTTGAGCCTGAACCGGTCACGAACCGGCCCCCACGATAGTAATAGAAAACTGGCTGCATCAGAACACTGCTGATGTAGAATTTGTCGCCACTTCCCAGGCCTGAACTGGCCAGATTTTGGCAGGAAACAGCCACGATCCCAACCAATTCTTAAACTTGTGTCTTTTATGTATTATTAGACTCCAAGAACTGGCCTTGAACTGGCCATAAAGATCTCCCAAACAGAATTAGTCACTGCACCTTCCTGTTGAAGTAGGATATGGCAGTCTAGAAACAGATGACAGAACCGACCCTAAACCGGAGGATGCAGGAGCCGCCCCGGCCAAGTTATTTAATACAAGAGTCAAGCTACCAACACACAAAATTGAGTTCAAAAATACCATAAATTGAATAGTGAACCGGCCCCTTGAAGAACTGAGTGTCAGCACCCATATGCTGCTAAAGGATAAGCTAAATGAACAGCTTTACCCTTTTTGTTTAGACCAGCCGAACCGTCCCCTAAATTGGCCCAACCTGTATCCGAATCAACTTAAGAATGTTAAGATAATGTTAAGATATTAGGATATTAAATTTGACCCAATTTGGATATTGAACCGACACTAAACCGGTCACCTGACCAAACCGATTCTCGTCTTTGTTAATAAAATTTGGGCAAATTGATCTAGCCATTAAACTAGCAATAAAATGACCACTAGAAATGATAAATTATCATTGTTGATGTAAGAATTTATTGTACATAAAAAAAAACTCCGTCCATGAATGGATACGTGGACCGCCATCCTCAGGGCATTGTACAATGAGGAAATGATATGATATGACTGCCGTCCTCAGGGTATTGTACAAGGAGGTAATGATATGATATGACCGCCGTCCTTGGGATATTGTACAATGAGAAAATGATATGATATGATCGCCATCCTCAGAGTGTTATACAAGGAGGAAATGATATGATATGATCGTCGTCCTTTGAATATCGGCCTTTGATTGTGTTGATCGAATACAATCTAACATCGAATGTAGTTGCAGGATGTCGACTTTTGGTCCCGTCTACGGATAATAGACGTAGTGTCACTCACCTCGGAGGGTAATATGGAGGTGAGGCCTACTTGCCCTACTCCCTCAAAATAAGGAAAAGTAAATAAAGTTCAGTAAAGGCTTCTTAAGATAAGAAAGCTATGAATAAAGTTTGATAAAAGTTTAGTAAAGAAAGAAAGATAAAGGCATTGCATTTCTTGTATCCGATCCATATATGTATAATGACATATATTCTGTGTAAACATTGCATATCCTTACATAATATGTACACTGTTGAGCATTTGGCTCACACCTTGCAATTTTCCTTCCCTTTAGATGGATCATAGAAATTAACAATTGATGAGTAAAGTAAGATTGAAGCTTGGAGACTCCTTACTTTTTGTGATAATTTAGAATTATGTACACTTTGAATTTAGCATAGAAAAAAAAAGGAACATGTACCTAATAATGTTGTAAACTTAAAAGTTATGATATGTTGTTTTGATGATCTTAGAAATTGCTTCCGCTATTTTGATAAATCATATATGTTTCCACCAAGTTTAATGAAAAAAATGACTTATGAATGTTCAGAATGCATTTTTTCTAATAAGACTAACACCGCAGTTTGATAATACGATGTTAGAGCAATTATGATTTTGGTTGACATATTGGTCCTTTGTATGTTAAAACTATTATCCATAAATGAATGGATACAAGAAAGGCTCACGTCCTTATTATGGTATAAAAAGAAAATATCAGTACGTGGGATGTCACAAATGGTATCAGAGAATAAATTTGGGAGATGCTTTAGGTTTGGGAGAGACCTTAGATCAGGAAGATATCCTAGGAATTTGATTCATTATGCGGAAGCTTAGGGTTCATCGAAATTTTAAGTTATTCATCCTTAACTAAGGCCTTAGATTGAATAACTGTTAAGTTATTAATTATAATGAGAGGCTATTAACTATGATAGGATGCTTTAGTGTGATTAGCGTCTGGTTTAAGTCTGCAGATAAAAATTGTTGATTGATTTTTTTCTTAATAATTTAAGGGTGCGGTATTTTGGTTGACAAGTCACCATACCTAGTATATATTTATAGTTTGGGTTATAAATATAAGGTCGAGAAAGAATTGATCAATGGGTGAAGAG
The DNA here is from genome assembly GCA_025585075.1 of Nepenthes mirabilis. NCBI lineage: Eukaryota > Viridiplantae > Streptophyta > Magnoliopsida > Caryophyllales > Nepenthaceae > Nepenthes > Nepenthes mirabilis. The sequence continues at coordinate 25,897 of JAODPA010144785.1, forward strand.
TAGTAAAGGGAAGATTTGCTTGACTAATCTTCTAATTGAGGCTACTATAAAGATTGTGCTAGGTTCGACGTAAATTTCGAGGACTCCACGTGGAACCAATAAAGTGTTGGTTAAGGATTGTATTATGAAATATTTTAGTATCTTTGGGATAAACCTAATAAGGCTATGAGATTAATGTGTACTTTAATATTAAGAATTGATAGGTGGTTCAAGAGCTCAACACTTTCCAACATTAATTTGCATTCACAGTATGACAAATCACAGACCTTGTCCAAGGGATAAAGATGCAACCGTTAGGTGATTCCTTTTGAGCCTACGATTTTGTCAACACCTCTTGTGAATTGGGTTTTCGGTTGTAATTGGGTCAATTTTGTAGGTCTCATGATTCTTCCAAAAAAAAAATTTGGAAGTTAGTTGCAATTAGGATTCGATCATACCATGGTATAAGAATAACAAAGTAGCATAGATTGGTAACTATTAATTGAAGGAGTAATGAAGGAGCTGTCAGAGGTTTTGGAGAATAAGTTACGGAAAGATCTCAAGTTGGATACTTAGATATTGATTGAATAAAAAGGTAGGGCGGTAAATTATTGTAAATTCAAAACGATGAATAAATTGGCTTATCGGTATGCCAACGAGATCTAAAATAAAATATTATCATATTTCAATTTTGGGCATTTACTTATAAAATGAGGTCATGCCAAATTTTAGGACTAGTTTGCATGAGAAATTAGACGCTAAGTTTTGGTATAATAAATTAGAGAAGCGCAGCAAAGGTATGTGGGCCCATAAATTTTAGATCTAATACAAGATTCAACATGAATGATAATTTTCAAGGTTTAAAGTAAGGATTGAAATTGAGGATTATTGATTTGTAGTAAGAAAATTGGATGCAAGAATCAGAAGGATTCCGATAAGGTCCCTTAAAGATATCATTTAATCAATGAAGTGGTCGGGGCATACAAAGAAGAAATTTGGGAGAAATATCCTTAATTTTTGAGATTCGTATAAATTTTGAGGACAAAATTTTTAAAAGGAGGGGAGAATTGTAAAGTCCCGAGATCTTCCAATTAAGCAAATTATAATTTGTCGAGGTCAAATGACGCAGAGAAGTCCGACATTTAAAAAAAATACTAAAAATAAAATATATGGACTTGAAAATTTTCATCAGTTTAAGGATTTCGGTAAAAAAAATTAAGAACAATGAACAGTGAAAACCCAAAAGTTAGGTACTCATCCCGAAATGTCATAAAGATTTATATTTAAAGAAGAAAGGAACTCCCACACGGCAAGCTACATTAGAAACACACAAAATCAGCTGCCTCTAATTTTGTAGAATATATATATATATACACATTTTTCTTCCGCAAGCCAAGTACACATGGCAACCAATTAATCGGCTAATGACCAGCATTTTACAGCAGCTGTATCCATAAAACAATAGCCCAATTTTAAGAAAGATAAATGTAATCACAGCTGCTTATGTTGACTTCTGAAACAGCAGAATTTTTCACGGCAGCTTCTCACCACCACACGGCACAGCAGCAATATATAATTGCTGATAAATCAGAAAAGAGGAAGAGTCACCGCAGCAGCTCCTCACAGCTGTTGGAGCAGCCACCTCCCACGGCAGCAGTGGCTGCAAGCTGTTGAAGTAGGTGGCAGCAGCTCCTTCCAGCAAGAGATGAGTAAGCCTCTCGATTAATTTTATTTAAGGTCATGTTGGGGAGTTAGAGAGGGTAGAAAGGAGAAGGAAAACCATGTGAGTGAAGAGAGGAAAACATGGGAGAGAAGGAGGAAAACAGAAGAGGAAAAAAAAAAAAAATCAGAAGGAAGGAGGAAAGCTAAAGACAGCGAAGGTGTATCTGAATTTTTGCTGGCAAGTGTACTTTGATTCCCTTCGTTCTTTGTTGTTTTTCAGTGTTAATTGGCGACGTATTATTGATATAATACTTGCAAGTTGTATGAATTTGATTATAATTATCCAAAATTTCATAAAATTGTTGAACTGGAACTGAAGTTTAAACCGACCAAGAAACTGTTTTCTGAAATTTTGCCAAACAGCCAACCAAACGATGTCCAATTGAGCCAAAATTTGGTATACTATAATTTCAGTACCTTACCTAAGTTGTGACCAAATAGCTCGAAAAGCCGAGTTGAGCCGGTCACTGAACCGGCCTTCATATCAGCAACTGGCTAGATTCAGCAATTCTGCTGATATATGAAATTTTTGCCCCCAAACCGGTGCCCAAATGGGCTGAACCGGAAGCCATGAGAGCTTGACATTATTATGATAATAACAAAGTGTATCTTTGTAAAAGTTGAGCCTGAACCTGCGAGACCCCGGAACTAAAAACGTGAGAATTGGAAGTAATTAGAACGATGAGTATTATTAAGAGGCCAAACTTATAATTAAAAATGATGGTTGAAAGTAAAAAGTTGAAAAAATATCTGAGATCAGCAATCAGCCTTGTGGCACCTGGTGTGCGCCCGAGGCGCTGCAGCGAGCGCAAAATCTAGTAGCTGCCCCGCTCACCACACGCCTGCTGGGCGCTCGAGCGTGTTTTGCAGAATGTCGCCGCTGGCCGCTCGAGCTCGTTTAGCAGAAGGTAGGCCGCTCGCCGCGCGCCCGCTGGCCGCTCGAGCGCGAAAAAACAGAATATAGCCTGAGCGCGGCCCCGACTTTTGCCCGCATTCTGATTTCTTTTTATTATAAATAAAAGGGAAAAAAGAAAAGTGGGAGAGAAAGAAAAGAGGAACGAATGAAGAAGAGGAAGAACAGAAGAGCAAAGAGGGGAATCGCTTGTTCCAATCCACTCCGGTAGAAATAACAGTAGATCGGGCCAAGGCAAGTGTACTTCGGACGTTGTTTTTCGTTTTTACCGTTTCTTCTTACTTTAAAGTTGATAAAGATGTTCTAAAATGATATTGATACATGTTTAAAGTAAATGAAGCATGTTTCCTTCAATTATTTGGTTAGATTTTGTATTTACCCGTATTTATTGTAAGTTTTGGCTTCGATTTCATATACCTGCAAGTAAATAGTGTTCGATTTAGTTTTGAAAAATATGTGAAGAACCTCTAGCTCGAAAATATTGTGAAGTTTGAGTAAATTACATGATTTAATGTATATGCATGGATTTATGGTATTTATTTCACGAATAAGCACATGTATAGAGATCGATTTAAATCCGAAGGCTTTGGCGAAGTGCTAAGTATGAAAATGAAGGGGTTTTAGTGATTTTTAACCAAAGCTCCAGTTATATAAAAGTTAATTGATATTGAAGAGAAGCTCCCTGTATAATTTGTTTTTGAAAATTTACACGGACATGTACCGATGAAAATTTCATGCACCGTTGAAGTAAAACTGAAGAAGTTTTAGATCGTTACCGTATGCTCTGAAGTTAACTGAAAGAAAATTGTGAAACTATGATTGTGAAAGAGGGTTTTTAATAAAGAGGTTATTTCTATTACTGTTATTTAAGACCCGGGACTGACTACAGTATGGATAGGTTCTCCGACATGCCTTAGGACTTTTTGGTGGTAATCGAAGATAACTTTGTCCATAAAGTTATTTGGGATCCGCCCTTCCTCGGGACGTTACGGTCAGGAGGAATTACCATTACCGGCCTACCTTTGGGTGGCATATCGTACCGATCCCATGAGATGGGATACCGTCACAGGCCTTGAATTGTATGGAATGAACACAATCTATCCTCGATTATTTGCCCCCTCAACTTGTAGGGTATACTGGCAGGGTCTGTTACCGATATGTTATATTACCGTTTACCGTACCAATTATCAATTATGGAGTACCGTTTACCATCTACCGAGTATCAATTACTGTTTACAGTTTACCGAATACTGAACACCGACTACTGCTTACCATTTTTCGTTTGCTAATTAACGTTTACTGATTACGATTTACCGACTACTGATTTCCGATTCTGAAGTTTAATACCATTAAAGTATGTTTTCTCTACTTCCTGGATTATATTCTGATTAACCGTTTTATTTATGGATAGTTACATGACCGTTCTATATTACCGTTTTATTGCTAATGTGCATGTACCTTGTTGGGCCCCGACTCACTATTTTTTATTTTTCTCCCCTCCAGATGAGACAGTAGAGTTAGTGCCTAACGAGAAAGAGTAATCAAGAGAAATTTCTGAAGACTTTTGAGGACCTAAAGTATTTGGAGCTATTTTGGGAGAGCAATGACGTAAAGACTTGTCTGATCGTACGATTTTGTATATTGATCTTGTTTTTATAGATGTTCATGGACATGTGAATTTTGTATAGAATGCATGATGTATGAGATAGTAAAAAGAAAAAACTATACTTCTGCAGGTTATTAGTTTAGCTTCCGCTCTAAACTTTTTGATATATTGTACAGGTCCTAGACGGCATCTCGTTATTAAACTGTTAGTGTAGCTAATATTTTTATAGATTTATACCATGGATGGCACGTGTGATCCTGTATATGCTCGTTGTAGAAATATTTGTGGATAATTGATAGTTGTATGCTTGTAATGGTTGATCTTCCAGGTTGTATTTTGGGTTTTTCATCCTGTTACAAAGGAGACTCTGTCGAAATTTCTGCAGAAGTTTTACCTTACAATTTAGTCTGTTAATCTTGTTCATGTCTTGACGGAAGCTTTTGAGGAAAAAAAATCCGTTCCGTCACATTTGGTATCAGAAAATTGAAATGCCTTAGGAATTAATTGATCGAAAAGTGGAAGCATAGGATTGAATCTTTGAATAGAATTTCTGTAAGAATAAGTAGAGGAAGTTAAGACAGTTAGGACCTTTAAGAGATTGGTTCTCAAGATAGGTTGGAAATTCTTTAAAGCTGTTGAATATTTCTTTCTCATTCCATTGAATCATTGTCCTTATAGCATTGTATTTGCCTTGATTATAGGATGGCAAGTAGAAGAGGTAGAAGGAATGACCGCAGTGGCGCTAGTACGCCCTATGATAGAGAGGCCGCTTATATTAATCTATTGGAGAGGATGCTCAATGTAGTAGAATCTGTCTAGCAAAAGCACATGGCTCCGGTTCCTACACCTGAGCCAGCTCCGACACTTCTTGGTCCCACGACATATGATAGATTCACAGCTGAACGAGTACCGGACTTCCTAGGAAAGCCTAATCCGGCTGAAGCAGACATTTGGTTGAAAAGGATGAAGAAGATATTCTTTGTGCTTGACTGTACCGATAGAGAAAAGGTCACCTTTGCGGCGTACATAGGTGAAGCTGATAGTTGGTGGGATATGCAGAAAAGGGCGATGGGAGTGCCCAATGAAGCCATTACCTGGGAGATATTTAAGGATGTATTTCTGAAAAAGTACTTCCCATCTAGTCTCTGAGATCAGAAGGAGTAAGAATTTATGAGATTGAGATAAGAAAACATGACGGTCAAAGAGTATGATGCCAAGTTTACGGAGTTGTCCCAATTTGCACCTTTCTACGTAGAGGATGAGCAGAGGAAAGCAAAGAAGTTCCTGCAAGGGCTACGGGATGACATTAGAAATTTATTGTCTATTTTAAAACTCCAAACTTATGCCGAGATCCTGGACCGAGCAGTGATTTATGAGAAGGAGGTGAAAACAGAGAGATTCTACGCAAAGAGGACCACTAGCCGAGCGGGAGTAAGTACCGGATCAGCTGCAGGGTCTTCTAGACCGTCCAAGAAGACTAGGGCGGCTGACAAGGGAAAGAGTATTGTACCGACTCAGTTAGTAACCCGTACTAGAGCGTTGGCTGATGACTGTACCTTCTGCGGGGGGAAACATCCGGGACAAGTATGCTGTAAGATATCGGGAGCGTGTTTCAGATGTGGGCAGCAAGGCCACATTCTCAGGGACTGTCCGCTACCTCCAAGGCTGGAAGGAAAGAAGCCTACTGTCTCGGTAAAGGCCTTCACAGTGGCTATTCAAGATCCAGAGGTATCTCCAAATGTTGTGGAAGGTATCCTTTCTATTTGTGGAGTTTCTGCATCCATATTATTTGACTCGGGGTCTACCAATTTCTTTGTTTCCTCGTGATTTGTATGCTGTATTGTATCTGCCCCTTGTATTTTGGATTGTGAATTATCTATGTGTACTCCCACCGGATCTTCTGTGATTACGGATGTTATGTATCCAGAATGTATAGTTGAGGTGAATAGGAACTGTTTGGTTGTGTACTTAGTGTTGTTAAACATGGGTGATTTTGACGTGATCCTAGGAATGGACTAGCTGGCTAAATACCATACCAGTATTGACTGTTTTCTAAAGCGGATTTGTTTTAATATTCTTGGAATGAAGCCCTTTTTCTTTCAGGGCATTAAGAAAAAGGGGGTGCCTGTGTTGATCTCTACTTTACATGCTAAGCATTTGATAAGAAGCGAATGTAGAGATTACTTGGCATATGCCTACACTACTGGAAGTCATGGTGTGTCGGCTAAGGACATATTTGTTGTTTGTGACTTTGAGGATGTATTTCTAGAGGAGTTACCTGGATTGCCTCCACACCGAGAAATTGAGTTTGAGATTGTTATTGTTCCTGGTGTTAGTCTAATTTCTAAATCCCCCTATTGTATGGCTCCGGCTGAATTGAAGGAGTTAAAGTTACAATTGTAGGAGCTGTTAGATAACGATTTTACCAGACCGAGTGTATCTCCTTGGTGTGCACCGATGTTGTTCGTAAGGAAGAAATATGGATCTTTGAGGTTGTGTGTTGACTATCGTGAGTTGAATAAGATCACGATTAAAAATAAATATCCCCTACCGCGCATTGATGATTTATTTGATCAGTTGCAAGGATCTCAAGTGTTTTCAAAGATTGATTTGAGGTCCGGTAATTACCAATTGAGGATCAAGCCAGAGGATGTGGCTAAAACAGCTTTTCGGATACATTATGGCCACTATGAGTTTCTTATTATGCCTTTTGACCTTACAAATGCTCCAACTACTTTTATGAATTTGATGAATAGGATTTTTAGGCCGTACTTAGATAAATTTATGGTGGTATTCATTGATGATATCTTGATTTATTCAAAGGATCATGAGGAGCACAAAATTTATTTGAGGAAGGTACTTCAAGTGCTTCGCGAGGAAAGATTGTATGCCAAGCTGAGTAAATGCGAGTTATGGCTCGAGAAGGTGATGTTTTTGGGGCATGTGATTTCTGATAATGACATTTTTGTGGATCCTAGAAAAGTAGAGGCTATTACAAATTGGAGCAGACCAGCTTTTGTGACCGAGGTTAGGAGCTTTCTGGGTATGGCAGGATATTACAGGCATTTTGTAGAGAATTTCTTACAGATTGCTATGCCTCTGACTCGGTTGCTGAAGAAAGAGGGTAAGTTTGTGTGGATAGAGGAGTGTGATCTGAGCTTCCAGGAGCTGAAGGATCGTTTGACCACCGCTCTAGTGCTGATCATTCCGGAGGGTTCAGGAGGTTTTGAGGTGTATTGCGACGCCTCTAAGGTGGGTCTAGGGTGTGTGTTGATTCAGTACGGTAAAGTCGTGGCATATGGATCTAGGCAATTGAAGGTGCATGAGAAAAATTACCCTACTCATGACCTCGAGCTTGCTGTTGTAGTCTTTGCATTAAAAATTTGGAGACATTATCTATATGGTGAGAGGTTCCTTATATACTCAGACCACAAAAGTTTGAAGTACCTGTTTTCGCAAAAGGAACTCAACATGAGGCAAAGGAGATGGCTCGATTTTTTGAAAGACTATGACTGCGAGATACAGTACAAGCCAGAAAAAGCCAATATAGTAGCGGACGTATTGAGTCACCGATCGGGTTATGTGGCGCACCTACAGGTCAAACAGATAGAGATGTTGGATTCTCTGAAGTAGTGTGATATCCAACGTTATGCCAAAGGTGATAGAATACTCTTGTCGTACTTTCAGATTCAACCAGAGGTAGTTAGTGAAGTTAAAGAGAAGCAGGTGAATAATCCGTTCCTCATGGATATTGTTAGTGATTTGAGTAAAGAGTCTTGAGTTGATTTTAACATCTGGGCTGATGGTGTGTTGAGGTTTAGAGATCGATTATGTGTACCGAATAATAAAGAGTTGAAGGAGAAAATTTTGAAGGAGGCTCACCGGTCTTAGTATACAATCCACTCGGGGACGAATAAAATGTATCAAGATCTAAAGAAAACCTTATGGTGGAGAAATATGAAGAGAGATATCATGGCTTACGTGGAGAAGTGCCTGGTATGTCAGCAACTGAAGGCTGAAAAAAGGAAGCCTTCTGGACTGTTACAGCCAATGCCAATCCCGAGCTGAAAATGGGAGGACATTGCCATGGACTTTGTATCGGGTTTACCGAGAACTCCTAGGAATCATGACGCCGTGTGGGTTATAGTTGATTGGCTGACAAAATCAGCCAACTTCTTGGCGATCAGGACGACCTATTCACGTGATAGATTGGCTCAGCTGTATGTAAATGAGATCGTGAGGTTTCATGGAGTTCTTGCCTCCATTGTATCTGATAGAGATCCACGTTTTGTCTCAAGGTTTTGGGAGAGCTTGTATAAGGAGTTGAGGACAAAGTTGAAGTTCAGTACTGCGTATCACCCTTAGACCGATGGCCAATCTGAGTGTACCATTCAAATTCTTGAGGATCTATTGAGGGCCTCTGTTTTGGAGATGAAAGAAACTTGGGATACTTATCTGGCACTAGCTGAATTCATTTATAATAATAGTTACCAAGCTAGTATCGGCATGGCCCCTTTTGAGGCGTTGTATGGGAGAAAGTGTAGGTCGCCGATTCACTGGGAGGAGACTGGAGACACAAGGATTTTGGCCCCAAAAATTATGAAAGAGACAGCAGAGAAGATTAAGGTGATTCATGACAATTTAAAGGTTGCTCAGAGCCGACAGAAAAGCTATGCGGATAGGCGAAGGATAGAATTGAGTTTCGAGGTAGGAGATCTTGTGTTTCTAAAGGTTTCACCATCCAAGGGCACGTTCCGGTTTGGAGTGAAGGGAAAACTGAAGCCATGGTTCATTGGCCCTTTTGAGATTTTGGAAAGGATCGGGGAGGTAGCCTATAGGTTAGCGCTACCTCCTAATCTGACGGGCATACATGATGTGTTTCATGTATCGATACTTCGAAAGTACGTCCATGATCCAGCACATGTGATTGACTACGGATCTTTGTCTATTGACGAGGATTTGTCCTATATTGAGGAACCACTGCAATTGTAGACCGAAAGGATCAGAAGTTGCGAACGAAGATCATCCCCCTGGTGAAAGTACTTTGGAGAAATCATTTATCGGAGGAGGCCACATGGGAACGCGAAGATGAGATCCGAAGCAAGTATCCCCACTTATTCTCTTGAGGGATGTAGTTTATTTAATTTTGAGGACGAAATTTCTTTAAGTGGGGGAAGGTGTGAGGCCCCGGAACTAAAAACGTAAAAATTGGTAGTAATTAGAACGATGAGTATTATTAAGATGCCAAACTTATAGTGAAAAATGATGGTTGAAAGTAAAAAATTAGAAAAATATATGAGATCGGCAAGTAGCCTTGTGACGCCTACTGTGCACTCGAGGCGCTGCAGCGAGTGCAAAATCCAGTAGCTGCCCCACTCGCCGTGCGCCCGCTGGGCGCTCGAGCGTGTTTGGCAGAATGTCACTGCTCACCGCGCGCCCGCTGGCCGCTCGAGCTCATTTAGCAGAATGTAGCCCGCTCGCCGTGCGCCCTCTGGCCGCTCAAGCGTAAAAAAACAAAATATAGCCCGCTCGCTGAGCGCTCGAGCCGCGCTCAAGACTTTTGCTCGCGTTATGATTTTGTTTTATTATAAATATAAGGGGAAAAGGAAAGTGGGAGAGAAAGAGAAGAGGCACGAATGAAGAAGAGGAAGAATAGAAGAGCAAAGTGGAGAATCGCTTGTTCCAATCCACTCCCGGTAGAAATAACGGTAGATCGGGCCAATGCAAGTGTACTTCGGACGTTATTTTTTGTTTTGACCATTTTTTCTTGCTTTAAAGTTGATAAAGATGTTCTAAAATAATGTTGATACATGTTTAAAGTAAATGAAACATGTTTCCTTCAATTATTTGGTTAGATTTTGTGTTTACTCGTGTTTATTGCAAGTTTTGGCTTCGATTTCATGTACATGCAAGTAAATAGTGTTCGATTTAGTTTCGAAAAATATGTGATGAAACCCTAGCTCAAAAATATTGTAAAGTCTGAGTAAATTACATGATTTAATATATATGTATGGATATATTGCATTTATTTCATGAATAAGCACATGTATAGAGATCGATTTGAGTCCGAAGGCTTTGGCGAAGCGCTAAGTATGAAAATGAAGGGGCTTTAGTGATTTTTAACCAAAGCTCCAGTTATATAAAAGTTAATTGATATTGAAGAGAAGCTCCCCGTATAATTTTTTTCTGAAAATTTACACAGACTTATACAGATGAAAATTTCATGCACCGTTGAAGTAAAACTGAATGATTTTTAGATCGTTACCGTATGTTCTGAAGTTAACTAAAAGAAAATTGTGAAACTATGATTGTGAAAGAGGGTTTTTAATAAAGAGGTTATTTCTATTACTGTTATTGAAGACCCGGGATTGACTACAGTCCGGATAGGTTCTCCGGCATGCCTTAGGACTTTTCGGTGGTAATTGAGGATAACTCTATCAATAGAGTTATTTGGAGTCCACCCTTTCTCAGGGCATTACGGTTAGGAGGAATTACCGTTACCGGCCTACCTTCGGGTGGCATACCGTACTGATCCCTTGAGATGGGATACCGTCACAGGCCTTGGATTGTGTGGAGTGAACACAATCTATCCTTGATTATTCGCCTCCTCAGCTAGTAGGGTATACTGGCAGGGTCTGTTACCGATATATTATGTTACCGTTTACCGTATCGATTACCGATTATGGAGTACCGCTTACCATTTACCGTCTACCGAGTACCAATCATTGTTTATAGTTTACCGAATACTAAACACCGACTACTGCTTACCGTTTTCCGTTTACTAATTAACGTTTACTGATTACGATTTACCGACTACTGATTTTTGATTCTGAAGTTTAATACTGTCAAAGTATGTTTTCTCTACTTCCTGGATTATATTTTAATTAACTGTTTTGTTTATGCAGAGTTATATGACCGTTCTACATCACCGTTTTATTGCTCATGTGCATGTACCTTGCTGGGTCCCGATTTACTATTTTATTATTTTTTCCCCTCCAGATGAGACAGTAGAATTAGTGCTTGACGAGAAAGAGTGATCAAGAGAAATTTCTGAAGACTTTTGAGGACCTAAAGCATTTGGAGCTATTTTGGGAGAGCAGTGATGTAAAGACTTGTCCGATTATGCGATTTTATGTACTAATCTTATTTTTATGGATGTTCATTGAGATGTGAATTTGTATAGAATGCATGATGTATGAGATAGTAAAAAGAAAAAACTATGCTTTTGCAGGTTATTAGCTTAACTTCCGCTCTAAACTTTTGGATATACTGTACAGGTCATAAACGAGATCTCGTTATTGAACTGTTAGTGTAGCTAACATTTTTATAGATTTATACCATGGATGGCACGTGTGATCCTGTGTATTCTCGTTGTAGAAAGATTTATAAATAATTGATAGTTGTATGCTTGTAATGGTTGATCTTACAGGTAGTATTTTAGATTTTTCATCCTGTTACAAAGGAGACTCTGCTGAAATTTTTGCAGAAGTCTTGCCTTACAATTTAGTCCGTAAATCTTGTTCCTGTCTTGACGGAATCTTTTGAGGGGAAAAAAATCCGTTCCATCATAAAATCGGTCACGAACTGGCCCCCAAGATAGTAATAGAAAACTAGCTGCATCAGAACACTGCTGATGTAGAATTTGTGGCCACTTCCCAGGCCTGAACCGGCAAGATTTTTGTAGGAAACAGCCATGATCCCTACCAATTCTTAAACTTGTGCCTTTTATCTATTATTAGACTCCATGGACCAACCAAGAACCAGCCTTGAACTGGCCATAAAGGTCTCCCAAACAGAACTAGTCACAGCACCTTCCTGTTGAAGTAGGATATGGCAGTCTGAAAACAGACGATCGAACCGGCCGTAAACCGGAGGATACAGGAGCCGCCCCGGCCAAGTTATTTAATACAAGGGTCAAGCTACCAACACACAAAATTGAGTTCAAAAATGCCTTAAATTGAATAGTGAACCGGGCCCTTAAAGAACTGAGTGTCAGCACCCATATGCTGCTAAAGGATAAGCTAAATGAACCTCTTTACCCTTTTTGTTTAGACCAGCCGAACCGTCCCCTAAATTGGCCCAACCTATATCTGATTCAACTTAAGAATGTTAAGATAATGTTAAGATATTAGGATATTAAATTTGACCCAATTTGGATATTGAACCGACACTAAACCGGTCACCCGACCAAACCAGTACTCGTCTTTGTTAATAAAAATTGGGCAAATTGGTCCAGCCATTAAACTAGCCATAAAATGACCACTGGAAATGATAAATTATCATTGTTGATATAAGAATTTATTGTACGTAAAAAAGCTCCGTCCATGAAGGGATACGTGGACCGCCGTACTTTGGGCATTGTACAAGGAGGAAATGATATGATATGACCGCCGTCCTCAGGGCATTGTACAAGGAAAAATGATATGATATGATCTCTGTCCTCCGGGTGTTGTACAAGAAGGAAATGATATGATATGACCGTCGTCCTTGGGATATCGGCCTTTGATTGTGTTAATCGAATACAATCTAACCTCGAATGTAGTTGTTGGATGTCGACTTTTGGTCCCGTCTACGGATAATATATGTAGTGTCACTCACCTCGGAGGGTAATATGGAGGTGAGGCCTACTTGCCCTAATCCCTCAAAATAAGGTAAAGTAAATAAAGTTCAGTAAAGGCTTCTTAATATAAGAAAATTATGAATAAAGTTTGATAAAAGTTCAGTAAATAAAGAAAGAGAAAGGCATTGTATTTCTTGTATCCGATCCTTATATGTATATTAATATATATTTTGTATAAACATTGCATATTCTTACAAAATATGTACACTGTTGAGCATTTGGCTCACTCATTGCGATTTTCCTTCCCTTCATATGGATCACAGAAATTAACGATTGATGAGAAGAGTAAGATTGAAGCTTGGAGACTCCTTACTTTTTGTGGTACTTTAGAATTATGTACACTTTGAATTTAGCATAGAAAAAAAAAGGAACATGTACCTAATAATGTTGTAAACTTAAAAGTTATAATATGTTGTTTTGATGATCTAGGAAATTGCTTTCGTTATTTTGATAAATCATATATGTTTCCACCAAGTTTAATGAAAAAAATGACTTATGAATGTTTAGAATGCATCTTCCCTAATAAGACTAACACCGCAGTTTGATAATACGATGTTAGAGCCATTATGATTTTGGTGGACATTTAGGTCCTGTTTATGATAAAACTATTATCCATAAATGAATGGATATAAGAAAGGCTCACATCCCTATTATGGTACAAAAAGAAAATATCAGTACGTGGGACGTCACAAATGGTATCAAAGAATAAATTTGGAAGATGCTTTAGGTTTGGGAGGCACCTTAGATCAGGAAGACATCATAGGAATTTGATTCATTATGCGGAGGCTTAGGTTTCACCTAAATTTTAACTTATTCATCCTTAACTAAGGCCTTAGGTTGAATTACTGTTAAGTTATTAATTACAATGAGAGGCTGTGAAATATGATAGGATGATTTAGTGTGATTAACGTCTGGTTTAAATCGACAGAGAGAAATGGTTGATTGATTTTTCCTTAATAATCTAAGGGTGCGATATTTTGGTTGACGAGTCACCATACCAAGTATATATTTATAGTTTGGGTTATAAATGTAAGGTCGAGAAAAAATCGATCAAGGGGTGACAAGAGTAGTAAAGGAAAGATTTGCTTGACTAATCTTCTAATCGAGGCTACTATAAAGATTGAGCCCAGATCAGCGAAAATTTCGAGGACTCCACGTGGAACCAATAAAGTGTTGGTTAAGGATTGTACTATGAAATATTTTACTATCCTTGGGGTATACCTAATAAGGCTATGAGATTAATGTGTGCTTTAATATTAAGAATCGGTAGGTGGTTCAAGAGCTCAATACTTTCCAACATTAATTTGCATTCGGAGTATGACCAATCACGGACCTTGTCCAAGGTAACTCGTAGGATAAAGATGCAACCGTTAGGTGATTCCTTTTGAGCCTACGATTTTGTCAACACCTCTTGTGAAATGGGCTTTTGGTCGTAATTAGGTCAATTTTGTTGGTCTCATTGATAAAATGTGATTCTTTCAAAAAAAAAAATTTGCAATTAGGATTCCATCATACGATGATATAAGAATAACAAAGTATTATAGATTGGTAACTATTAATTAAGGAGTAATGAAAGAGCTGTTAGAGGTTTTGGAGAATAAGTTACGGAAAGATCTCAAGTTGGATACTTAGATATTGATTGAATAAAAAGGTAGGGCGGTAAATTATTGTAAATTCAAAACGATGAATAAATTGGCTTATCGGTATGCCAATGAGATCGTAAAATAAAATATTATCGTATTCCTATTTTGGGGATTTACTTATAAAATGAGGTCGTGGCAAATTTTAGGATTAGTTCGCATGAGAAATTAAACACTAAGTTTTGGTATAATTAATTAGAGAAGCACAACAAAAATATGTGGGCCCATAAATTTTAGATTTAATACAAGATTCAACATAAATGATAATTTTTGAGGTTTAAGGTAAGGATTGAAATTGAGGATTATTGTTTTGTAGTAAGAAAATTGGATGCAAGAATCAGAAGGATTCCGATAAGATCCCTTAAAGATATCATTTAATCAATGAAGTGGTCGGGGCATTCAAAGAAGAAATTCGGGAGAAGTGTCCTTAATTTTTGAGATTCGTATAAATTTTGAGGGGAAAATTTTTAAAAGAAAGGGAGAATTGTAAAGTCCGAAATCTCCCGATCAAGCAAATCATTATTTATCGATGTCAAATGACGTAGAGAAGTCCAACATTTGAAAAAAATACTAAAAATAAAATATATGGACTTGAAAATTTTCATCAGCTTAAGGATTTCGGTAAAAAAAATTAAGAACAATGAACAGTGAAAACCCAAAAGTCAGGCACTCAACCCGAAATGTCAGAAAGATTTATATTTAAAGAAGAAAGGAAATCCCACATGGCAAGCTACATCAGAAACACACAAAATCAGCTGCCACTAATTTTGTAGAATATGTATATATATATATATATACACATTTTTCTTCAGCAAGCCAAGTACACATGGCAACCAATTAATCAGCTAATGGCCAGCATTTTACAGCAGCTGTATCCATAAAACAATAGCCCAATTTTAAGAAAGATAAATGTAATCATAGCAGCTTAAGGCTAAATATACATGGAAGAATGAGTTTCGGAAGTGAAAAGAGTGAAAATTGAGCTGCTGTATATTGATTTGCCGCGTAACAGCACGACGCCTGCCACGCACTTGAGTGTAGCTGCAGGCGCCAGAAACTAGTGGAGTCCTACTTACTGCTCGCCTGAGGCGCTCGAGCGAAGCCTTGGAAGTGACCCGGTGCTCACCGTGCGCTCTCTAGTTGCTTAAGCGCACACCCGATTTTAATTCAGCGACCTGATTCTGTTTTGTTTAAAAAGAGAAGGGGAGAGAAGTTGAGACCACAAACGCAGAAGCAGTAAAGGAGGAAAGGAAGGGAAGCAAAAAAGGAAGGGTCACTCTACCAATTTTCATCCGATCAGAGTGAGAAAAAAATAGGAAATCGAGTGAAAGCAAGTGTATTTCGGACGTTATTTTCAATTTATACCATTTTTTATTATCTCTAAAATGGTATTCATGCTCTAAAATCATCTTACTCCATGTTTAATGTAAATGAAGCATGTTTCTCTTATCTGTTTAGATAGATTTCATGTTTACCCATATGTATTGCAATATATAGCTTCGATTTCATGAATAAACATGTATTTAGTGTCTGATTTAAGTCCGGAAGGTTATTATGAAACATTAACTCGAAAATTTGGAGATTTTTGGTTCAAATGAATGATTTTGTATATGTATTTGGATTTATGGCATTGATTTCATGAATAAACATATATTTGGTATTCGATTTAAGTCCGAAAATTTTGTGTGAAAGCCTAGAATGAAAATTGGAAGTTTTGGTGTTTAAAATCCTTAAATCTTGATATGTGAATGTTAATTTGTGAAAGGTTATTTGTGACGGAACGGATTTTTTTTTTTCCTTCAAAAGCTTCCGTCAAACATATAACATAATTAACGGTCTAATTAAGGCAAGACTCCTGCAGAAATTTCGGCAGAGTCTCCTTTGTAACTGGATGAAAACCCAAAAATACAACCTGTAATATTCATCCATAACAAGCACACAACTATCCATAATTCACAACTCCTACAACAATCATTCACAGGATCCTATGTGCCATCCATGGCACAAATCCATCAAAGCAATTACTATTTTAACAGATAAATAACGAGATGCCATCTAGGACCTGCACAAGAAATCCAGAGTATAGCGGAAGTACATTACAACCTGCAGAAGCATAGCATATTCTCTTTTACTATCATACATATCATGAGCTTTCTTTACAAAAATTCACAAGTTCTATAACATCAATAAACGTGGAATCAGTATTCAAGATCACATTTCTAACTAGGTCATTGCACCCACAAGTTCTTCAAAAATTGGCTTCACAATGCTCTAAGTCCTCAA
>JAODPA010144796.1:0-15513 GCA_025585075.1 Nepenthes mirabilis
TATAAAAGTATTGTTGCGTCCTGGGTCCGCGGTTGTCGTACGGATTAGAGAGCCTTCGAGTTACCGAGAGCGCGGTGGAGTCAGGCGAAGGGTCCGGTCTTCGCAGTCTTGAACCTGGATCTGCACAACACAAACAACAAATAAGAAGTCAGGAGTCCGGCAGAATTTCTCCCACAGAGGCCGCTCCGACGCTCAAGTTAGCAAATTTTTGCAATAAACGAAACTGGCGCACGCTATGAACGGTACGCGGATGAATGCTATAGAAGCGTGAGAGATGTGTATGAAATGGTATGGAGAATGTAGTGAGCAGGTTATGGAAAGCCTAGCTTCCTTGATGCACCGCAACGGGTGGCTAACTTTCCCGTGGTCTGAGTAGACGTGGGGACAGCGATCGTGAGCTAGCTCGTGCCAGAAGGAAGTGAGAGCGTTCTCAGTTCCAGCTCTTTTCTTTCTTGTGATTGAGTTTAGAGGAGGGAAGCTCAGAGTTCGAAATCGGATTCGGAATCGGGAATCCCCCCTCTCTGCGGGGTGTGGGAGCTCTTATAGGCTCCTCCCCATTGGATTCTGGGCGCCAAGATGCCCGTTGCGAGAGCTCCCTTGCTGCTGATCGCTGTCGTTGACCGCTAGTTATGTTGGCTGTCGTTTTGCCGTGGCTGGCAGGCTCCTGGGCGCTGCCGGCCACGCTTGGTTTTCCCCGGAATGAGGATTGGCTGGCTGCCTGCAGGCGGCTGCGTGAGCCGTTGGCGCTGTGCCAGCTGCTTCTCCATTGGCTGGCCTTTCCGCCTTTCTGTCGGTTTTCCGGCAGCGCATTAATGCGCTGCAGAGTTTTCGTCGCCTTCTGCCAGTGTGGCTCTGCATATGCTTCCTGCGCAACTGGGTTGGGCCCGTCATCCTGCGCGGGCTTTGTCATCCTTCTCATGGGCCTCGAAACTCTTCATGGGTCTGGACATGGGACCCAACACTAGCTCCCCATGCCTGGGCCGGCCAGTGGTCGGGCCTGGCATGTCCCTTGGGCCCATTCCGCGACTTCACAGCCCTTCTCGTGCCGCGCTATCGTTTGTCGTTTTCTGGACTCGCGCCTTCCCCAGGAGACTGGGCAGGCTTTTCAGGTGCTGCCGTTACTCGTCATTTTGCTGGGTGAGATTCACACGCCCTGGGTCGCGTCTGATTAGAGGTCTTTCCTGTTTCGTGAAAGACGTCTGCTGGCTGCCGTGCTGCGTTGGGCAAAAGGATGGTTCGCATCTCGCCCATAAATAGGAGGGGTACCCGAGCAAGTAGAGCACAGACCTTGGCTGCCTTTGGAGAAGTAATGAGGAGATTCTGGCTCTCCCCGCCCTTGGCGGGCGTCTGAGAAGGAGTCGGATGGATCAGCTGGATGCTTGTGGCCCTTGGCAAAAGTCGTTCTAACCTCTGTGCTGCAGCTCGCTTTTCATGCTAACAAGAGTGGCTCGGCCATTCTACTATCGTCGTGTATTCTCTCCTAGGCTGTGGCTCACCTGACGCGGGGCGGAGTCATGGCGGAACCTCTGCGAGTATGTCTCCTGCCAGCGGAGGCTGCCGCACATGCTCTTCCAACTCGCTGGGGTCGAGCGCAGACCGCGGAGAGGTCGAGGCCAGAAACCCAGCGAGGGAGTCGGGGGGTGCCGCCCCTACTTCCTCGGAGGGCTTTCCGGCCTCGGTGCTAATCCCACCCCTGTGGATAGTGCTTCGGTGGCTTCCATCGGGGGGAGTGCTCCTCGTGACCGCCCTAGTCCGCTTGGCGAACCACCAACGGCTCCTTGCCGTGGGGATCTCATGTAGATCACGTTCGCCAAGTTCATCTGGGGGCACGGCAAGGGATCTCCGGGACCTCGCACCGTCGTCTTCCTTCGTCTTTCTCGTAGCATTGTAACTGTAGATTTTGTAATTTGTAAGAAAGTATTGATTAATAAAAGAAGTAGCCCCCCTTTGCCTTTATTTTTTTCTTTCCTTTGTGCGTACTTCTCTTATTTGCCAGGCGTTTTGTCCTGGAGATCTGCGTGCAACTCTGTTGGAGTAGAGGAGTCACTGTTGACGCTCGCGTCCCCTGGTGTGGCCGGTGCATTCAATGTCTGCGTGGTCAGGAGACGTTGTGTTGTGAAGTCTTGCCTAGGAAACGCACGAGGCTCTATGGGCCTTCCACGTGGAAGGTCCCCGTTGGTTGAGCTCTGGCGCCTTCCGCCCTTTCAGGGCTGTCGTCTTTTCAGGAGAACACTTGTCTATTTAAATGCGCCATTTTCTCCTTAAACCTTGCATTTCCTTGCGCCTGTGTGCTTATCAGTAACTTGCTTCATCCGTGTGTGTCTTCTTGCTGCGAAGTTGATGGAGGATTCCTCTCACGACTCGGAGCGTTCTCCTAACGAATCTAAGTTTGGCTCTCACGCTCCCTAGGCTTTGGGAGCCGGCACTTCAGGAGGGGCTCGCTCCGAAGCCACAGTCGCGGGTCCTTCTCAGAATCGGAGCGCCCCTTCGGATTTTGAGAGGATTGAGTCGCGTGTAGGGGTGGCAGCAGTTGAGGTGGAGTGGCTGAGGGCCCACGTGGCGCACCTGGAGGGTGCTTGGGCTGAGTCAGAGGCCAGGGCCACACGTCTCGTTGGTGCTAATGTGGGGGCTCAGGCCCGCATACTAGCCCTTGAAGGGGAGATCGAGCAGCTGAGGCAACAACATGGGGCTGAGGTTGCCAGGCTGCGGACAGAGCTGAGGACAAGGCTCCGGCCGGAGGGTGTGAATCCTGCTCTGGAGAGGAGTTACCTTGACGCCATCAAGCTTTGCCGGAGGCTGGCCTCGCTAGAGGATTCGAACTTCCGAGTTGGTGTTCTGGACCCTCGCAACTCACACGCCCGAACGCACGAGCAGTTGGTGGATTATCAAGTCCCAAGCTCTTCCACAGGCCATTGGGATCGTTAGCTACTCTCGTTGCTGCCGTACCTCTTCCATCTTTTTTTTTTCCTTTTTTTCACGTGTAGCCGTTATAACGGGGCCTGTTGCTGCAATAAAATTTGTTATTTCATCGCACCGTTTCATCTTCTGAACTTCTCGTTTTCGGATTGGCTTCTTCCGTTTTGCGTTACCGTGCGCCCCTTTGTGGGCTTCACTATCATGAGCCCTCATTTAATACAGAGGCGCCAGCGTGGATTCCTGTCAGACGGTTGAGGCGACGCGCTTGTCAGTCTGACGTTTGGCCATGATTGCGGGTGATTTTGGATCCTGCGAAGCGCTGTGAAGCCGGCACGTGTCCCCGTCACCCTTGGTGGGCGTCGCCTAGGTTTCCCGCCCGTTGGCCTTCCGCTGCCTATTTAAATCAGTCAGGACTACTTACTACTCCTGCTAAGATTTTTCCTGTAGCATGCTTGTGTAGATAGAGAGAGACATGGTGAAAAAGAGAGAAAGTTTTTCTTCTTCCTAGGCTCCTAGGACGAGTCGCCACGGTGTTCATAACACCAAGTCCGTTCTAACTGCGGGCGCCATTGCTTCCCTTGCGGTTGACTACGGCATTCCCAGCGATTGGAGTTATCGCGCTCCAGGTGCACAGGACAAAGCCAGCGCCCCCCCCAGCGGGCTACATTTCAGTGTACGAGCACCACCTGAGGGGGGGCTTCGTTATCCTATGCCCTGCACGCTGTATGCGTTGGTGGATGCGATGAGAGTTCTGATAGCGAGGCTTCATCCCAACGCCTTGTGTTATTTAGTGTCTCTGTGCATCTTTGCCCACCTCCACGGTGGTTCTTTTAACGCCAAGGCAGCGAGGCTAATCTTTCGGATCACGCAGTCGGAGGATTGGGTGTCAATGTTGCCGAAGGCAGGATTCCACTTTCGTGGAACCAATCCTGATTCGGTGAAGGGCTGGAAAGATCGCTTCTTCTTTCTGTAAGAGCCCACCGATTCTGAGCTTTCACGCATGTGGGGCCCGATTTCGGGATTCTTTCAGGAAAAGCCGCCGGCTGAGGATGCTGTGATCTCCATGCCTTCCGGTGTCCTCAACACGACACCGGCTCCGCTGCCTGCTTGGGTGAATGACCCGTCCACATTCAGCGTCCACGCGGGAGGGTCATTATCTTCTGTGCCTCCCGGGTTGTCGTCCTCTTCCTGAGCTGGGGTTGCCGCTTCTACGATGAAATCGGCCAGAGCTTGTCCCTTCACGGCTGGTCGAGGCCAGAACTCCAGGTCGAACTTCCCTAGCTCGACAGCCCACTTGACCAACCATCCAAACGTCTCCGGCTTCTGCAAAATCGACTTCAGCGGCTGGTCCGTCAGTATGATGATCTGGTGCGACTAGAAGTAGGGCCGCAGCTTCCGCGCCGCAAAGACAACCGCGAGCGCCATCCTTTCAACGTGCGGATAGCAGGCCTCCACGTCCGTCAGCACCCGGCTTACGTAGTACACTGGCTGTTGTCTGCCCTCGTGCTCCCCAACTAACACTGAGCTGAGAGCCGCTGTTGACGTAGCCAAGTAGAGGTAAAGGTCTTCTCCCTCGCGCGACGAGCTTAGGAGCGGTGCGCTGGAGAGGTAGGTCTTCAATTCTCTGAAAGCTTCGTCGCATTCCTCATTCTACCTGAATCCCTGCGATTTGGTGCCCCTTAGCGCCTTGAAAAAGGGCGAGTATTTTTCTGCTGACTTAGCGAGGAACCGCGAAAGGGCTGCTATTTGCCCGGTGAACTTCTGTACTTCTTTTATCGTCTGCAGGGGGTTCAAGTTGAGGATGGCCTTGATCTTCTCTGGGTTCACCTCGATACCGCGTTGGGACACGATGAAGCCTAGGAATTTTCTCGAAGTCACTCCGAAGGCACACTTGGCGAGATTAAGCTTCATCCCGTGCCGCCGGAGGACACGAAATGTCTCGTCTAGGTCGTTGACGTGGCCACTGGTGACTTTGCTCTTCACGAGCATGTCGTCGACGTACACCTCCACGTTCCGTCCGATCTGGGCTTCGAACATCTTGTTCACAAGGCGCTGGTAGGTCGCGTCAGCATTCTTGAGTCCGAAGGGCATCATTTTGTAGCAGTATGTCCCCTGGTCTGTCATGAACGAGGTGTGCTCCTCGTCCTTTGGGTCCATCCGGATTTGGTTGTATCCAAAGTACGCGTCCATGAAACTCAGAAGCTCGTGTCCGGACGTGGAGTCCACGAGCTGGTCGATTCTGGAGAGTGGAAAGCTGTCCTTGGGGCAAGCCTTGTTCACGTCGGTGAAGTCAACGCACATTCGCCACTTGCCGCTGCTCTTTTCTACTAGCACGACGTTGGATAGCCACTCCGGGTACTGAACTTCTCTAATGAATCCGGCGTCCAAGAGTCTTTTTACTTCTTCCCTTATGGTGATCAACTTCTCAACGGAGTGGTTCCTTCGCTTTTACCGAACGAGTTTTCAGCTCGAGTGAAGGCCCAACTTGTGGACAATGACTTCGGCCGGTATCCCGGGCATCTCAACGGGAACCCAGGCAAACACATCGGAATTGGCTCTAAGGAAGGTAATCAGCCGGTCGCGTTCTACGGGCTGGAGAATCTGCCCACGTTGATGCACCTTTTTGGCTCGGAAGGGCTTAAAGGGATCGCCTCCGTTTCTTCTCCTGACTGGGCCTGTTGCAGCAAGGTCTCGTTGTGGAGGTCAAGGCCTTCGTCTAGGCCGCATGGTACCGCGGGGTTGATCTAGGACAAGTAGCATGTCCGTCCCATCTCCTGATCTCCGAGGACTTCTCCCACGCTCCACGGGGTGGAAAATTTCACCTTCAGGAGCGGGATGGACGTAACAACTCCAAAGGTGGTCAGAAAGGATCTGCCCAATATGGCGTTGTAGACGGACGGAAGGTCAACGATGAGGAACGCCAGCTCTCGCGTCATAGAGCGCGGGTGAGTTCCCATAGTGACTTCCAGCAGAACTATCCCTTGTACGGGGACCGGCTTGTTGTCCAGGCCATACAAGGGCCCGCTAGCAGCTTTCATCTGACTTCGTTTTAGTCCAAATTTAAAGAAGGCATTGAGATATAGTAAATTTTACGAATTTTAATTATCGATGAAAACTCGTTTCAGTTGGTAGTCGTCCCCACCGCCTGAAATGAGAGCAGATACAATAAGGGGATCGGTATGGGAAGATGTTACATGAGTCATATCGTCGCTGCTAAAGCTAATGACATCGTCCCTAACCCCTATCCTCGCTCGCTTGTTGCTGGAAGTTAGCTCCGGCTGTCCATGCATGGTATCCGCGACGGCCGTGGTGGAGACCATGTTGACCACGCCGGCGGCTGTACGGGCCCCTGGAGGCTCGCTGGCTTCACCATCAGAGGTTGCTGGCCCCTGTCCCGAACTCTTCACAAACCGCTTCAGATGTTCGCGCCGGATCAGATCCTCGATCTCCTGTTGCAGGGTACAGCGGTTCTCGGTCGAGTGTCCCAGGCAGCGGTGGTATTTACAGTATTTTGTCTGGTCGCTGCCGCTGGGACCCTTCGGCGTTTTCGGCCACTTAAAGAACTTCTCATCCTGGATCTACATCAGGATGTTTGTGCGGTTGTCATTCAGAGGAGTCAGGGATGTTCTGCTGTAGTCCTTTCTGAGCCTTGGCGCGGGCCGCTGCTGCTTTCGACGCTTTAGGAAGCGCTGGCCGTCGCTATCCCTCTTTCGCTCATTAGTCGTCTTGAAGGTTTCCGGGGGCCGATTCGCTAGCTCGGGGCGCTTGCCCTTGTTAGTCTCTTCAGCCATGATGTACGCGCGGGTGATGGCCTCAGCCTCCCGGAAGGTCTGAGGGTGCTGGTGCGACAGGTGCTTGAAGAAGTCCCCCGCCGTCAGGGTGGCGACGAAGGCGTTGAACTTCAGCTCGTCTGATAGTTGGGGGATCTGCCGCGCCTCAGTGATGAAACGGTTCAGAAACCGCTTCAGACTTTCATCTGACCTCTGGCAGAGGCGGACCAGGTGCCACGGTTGCCTCTCCTCCCTGCAGTTGGAGGCAAACTGGCTCAGGAAGCTGTCAGCAAGCTCGTCGAACGAGCGTATGGATTTCGGGGGGAGGCCGTGCAACCAGAGCAACGCGTCCCCCCTAAGGGTGACAGGAAAGCACTGGCACATCAGGGCCTCGCTCGCTCCCTGCAAAGACAATTGAGTACGGAAGCAGTTGAGGTGGTTCATTGGATCCTTGCTTCCGTCATACCCCTCCAGGACCGACATCTTGAACTTGTTTGGCAATGGCTGGGTCCATAAGTCCATGCGAAGGGCGATCTTCGGAGGTCGGCGGATGAGGGCGTGGGCTTCTCCTTATGCAGGATGTCTCACAGCATTTTGACTTTCTCCTCCATCGACGGGTCCGTAGTGCCTCTCCGAGCGTTGATGACATCGCGGAGCTCCGTGGGGTCCTGGAGGTGTGGTCAAGCTCGTCGGGGGTGGCGACTTTCCGCCTGAGTGGCCCGTTCGCTGTTAGAGCCTGTTGCGGCCGGCTTCCCGTTGCCGTGTGAGTCGCGGGGGTTACGCCGCTTAGGGCTATCCTCCCGGTCATCACGGGCGGGATGACTTTCCGCCTAGTTAGGATCATCTCCGCTTGGGGGCGCTTGGGCTGCGGCGTTGTCGGGCTGGTTGGCTCGCCTCCTGCGGGCCGCTGCACGACGCTTTGCTCTCTTAGCGGTGGAGGCCTGAGACGCTGGAGGAGCAACTCTCGGTCAAGGAGTTCTCGTGTTCTCGCACAGGGCGCGGAGGACCAACTTGATATCGCCCACGTCCGCAGCTAGGCGGTGGACGTCAGGCTCCGGTCGGTCGTTCGCCGGGTTCCCGACGGGGGGTCTTCATTTTGGGCATCGACCTCCATTGCCGGAGCACTAGCTTGCGCTCGAGTGTTCACAATTTTCTTGTCTTTAGGAAGGAAGTGGGAAAGAGACACTTGGCTTCTTGTCAGTTTCCCACAGACGGCGCCAATGTTGCGTCTCGGGTCCGCGGTTGTCGTACGGATTAGAGAGCCTTCGAGTTCCTAAGCACGCGATGGCGTCAGTAGAAGGGTCCGGTCTCCGTCTCTATGAACCTGGACCTGCACAACACAAACAAACAAGAGGACAGGAGTCCGGCAGGATTTCTTCCACCGAGGCCGCTCCGATGCTCAAGTCAGCAAATTTCCACAATGAATGGAAATGGCACACTCTAGGGGCGGTGCGCGGATGAATGCTGTAATGGCGTGAGAGATGCGTGTATGATGGTATGGAGAATGCAGTTAGCAGGTTATGGAAGGCCTAGCTTCCTTGATGCACCGCAACGGGTGGCTAACTTTCCCGTGGTTTGAGTAGACGTGGGGTTAGTGATCGAGAGCTAGCTTGTGCCAAAAGGAAGTGAGAGCGTTCTCAGTTCCAACTCTTTTCTTTCTTGTGATTGAGTGGAGAAGAGGAAAACTCAGAATTTGTAAGTAGATCGCAACTAGGAATCTGAGTCGAAAAATTAGGATCCCTTTCTCTGCGGGGTGTGAGAGCTCTTATAGGCCCCTCCCCATTGGACTCTGGGCGCCAAGATGCCCGTTGTGTGGGCTCCTTTGCCACTGGTCACTGTCGTGGACCGCCGGTCATGTCGGCTGTCGTTTTGCCATGGCTGGCAGGCCCCCGGCGTTGCCGGCCACGCCTGGTTTCGCCCCTAAGCGGGATTGGCTAGCCGTCTGCGGGCAGCTGCCTGAACCGTTGGCGCTGCGCCAGCCGTCTCCCGATTGGATGGCCTTTCTGCCTTTCTATCGGTTTTCCGACAGCGCATTAATGCGCCGCGGAGCTTTTGTCGCCTTCTGCCAGCATGGCCCTACATGCGCTTTCTGCGCAATTCGGCTGGGCTCGTCATCCTGCACGGGCTTTGTCTTCCTTCTCGTGGGCCTCGAAACTCTTCATGGGCCTGGACATGGGACCCAACAATATTTAAAGAATTATTTTTAAATTTCACCTGCATCCCAAGCTCCAATTATTAAAGAGAGAGAAAGAGAGAGAGAGAGAGAGGACTCAACAAAAACCCCATTATATTTATTTGTATTGTTACTGTAAATATAAAAAAAGAGTATTATTTGTACTCCCAGAGAAAACATTCTACAATCTCTGCGTCTATACATCAGAAATACAAACCACAAAGAATTGGGAAGACTTACAAAATGCCCGACGATGATCTTCTTTTGGTAGAACTTGAAAGTCTATTGCATAACCAAATTCTCCCTTCCTCAACATGAACATGAAATTCCGTCTCAATTTCGGGTGCCGGGACTCGATTTTCAGGTGATCTGGTGCTCTATCCATCGCGGCATTTGAGGATATTTCAAAACTATCTGATGACACGACTCATATAAATAGGACCTTTCCAAACTAGTTCCGGCCACGGAGGGATCGGCTCACTTGTGAGGCAATAGCCACGGCCTTCGCTTCCGTGCTAGTCATCACCCACTCTCTCTCTGCACGCCGCTGCCGTTGCCGTGCATTCTTTGCCCGTTTTGGCGCTAATCTCACATCTCTTTCCACAAATGCAAGCCTAAATTTCTCGGCGATCGATGGCCCCGTAGGCATCGATATAGTCCTACTGGTGACTTCAGGGCTTTGCCCGGTTACTGCCCAGGTGCTGGGATCGATATCCTTCACTATTGGATCATCCAACACGATACCCGGTAACGCTTCTCTCGGGATGTGGATCCCCTTGAAGCCAAAGGGCGATGGCGGCTGCGGGTTCACTACGATGCGTGGGCATTCAGTGGCAAAGTTCTCCAATGAGTCATGATCAATTTTCGGCTGCAATAACAAGCAGGGAGAAAAATGAGGTAACAGGCAAAAAGGAGAGAAAAATGGAAGCAGCAACTTTTACGACCCGAATCATAACCAAACACATCCGGTTCGGGTTTGCGGTTTACTGATTTATTTTAACACCCCTATTAAACACATACTAGTTAGGTTGGACTGCAATATTCTGAACTAGAGCTGAACCATTTAGGTTCCAGTTTCACGGTTCGGCTCGGCTTTTTTCAACACTCCTAGGAAGCACACCAATTGCCTAATAATGCACGAGTTACATTAAAAAGAAAAGGAGTTTAGGAGCAATGACAGAGTTATCGTGGTATAACGTGATAAGCATGGGCTTGAGTTACAGAAATAGACTCTTTTATAATGCAATGAAAGATCGCATATATAATAGATTTGAAAGGATTTGACCCTTGCCGAGACCTTATGCATAGATGAAGCTTCGTGCACGTAGCAGTCGTTAAAAATACACATATCAATCAACTTAGTAATGGAAATTCCAGCAATGAGCATATAGGCAAAAAAGGATTCAATAGCAAATTCATATTCATTAGATAAGATATTGTAGGGATGTTTTTAATGAGGATAACCAGACTGACGATCAGGTCAGTTGAGGACAACAAGACAACGATAGGTGAATTGCCATTTTCATATTCTTAGCATAAATGATAAGAGCAATCTTACCCTCCCTCCCCCTTAAGGGTAGAACTAGGCTAAGAATTCTTTGGGATTACAAGGCTAATAAAAGGAAGAGGTGAGACTCATACACAGGTCAAGTACAGATTTACAGGGATCGAGTATCAACTATGTTACATTTACATCTCAAATAAAGCTTTTCCACCCACATGGGGAATGAGAAGAATCAATTGAACCGCGCCAAACATGTTGGTTGAATTGGATCCGGTGGAGTAATTTAGATGTGGAAAAAAGAGCAAAAACCATAAATGAAAATATTAATATCGGTAGCAGTCATTGTCATATCGCTATTGAATATATTGGATAATACATATCAGTATCAGATATATCAAAAAAAAAAATTCTGAAAATCATAAATTAATAGGGTTATATCGGCCAAATATTAAATATATCGGATGATATTTTAAATATTAGCCGATATAACACCGATACAATAACATATCATNGGGGGGGGGGATGTAGCTATAGCCAATATTTACATTTGTTAAAAAAACACTAGTTAAGCCCGTACCCAAATAAACCACCGCAAAGATTGTGCGCCATGAGCCATCTGTGTCGAATCGAGTTCCTCCCACGAATCTCCTTCCCCGTCATTCAGTTTTGGTTTCAGTATATCGAAGCATCTACGAGCAGTGTAATCACTCCTTGGGCAGCCTCTGCACATTTAGGTTCATAAGCATCACCCATGTCAAAAACCCAATATCCTCATGTCAAATATATAAAGGTAGCAATTGTAGCAACAGTTTCTCAACCGTGTAAGAGCTAAGAAATTTAACAATTTATTTGCTGGGTAAAAAGTATATCAGTCAATATGAATATCAGTATTAACCCTCTGATACCACGAAAAAATCTCAATAAAAGCCACATTGACAATATATTATAACATATTAGTCAATATTCAAAATATTGACCGATATCACACCCCACAGTTTAGTTTGTTCTGCTTCACAAATTCAAATACGTCCGGTATTAATATAATCACCTATATGGCCGATACTGATAGGGATGACAAAGTGGCTGCACTAGGGATATGCCAAAATTATGTAGTTCTTACCCGCATCTCAATATTTTCAAAGAAGAGCAATGCTGCATTAACTGAGTGACACCATGGAAATTTATATTGCTGCATCGGCTGCATAAGATAATCTATATTAGTATAATAGACTTCCAGAATACGTGGCTCCATAATAGCAGTTTATGAATGCCTTCATGGTTCACTGAATTTTAACAAAGATGACGAAAAAGTAAGCCCCCAACCATTTAGAGTTCAATTCCCATTCTAAACCCCTGACCAATATAAGTTATAAGCTTGAAGCTTCCTGTGCGTTGTGGATATTGCAAGGTTAAGGTAAGGTCGAGATATAATCTGAGTATGGCAGTAGTAGTTATTAAAGAGGCAGATCATGGGATGAAATATCAATATGGCTATGAGCATGGGCATTGGAACAAGCTACAGCCATATTGATATCAGTGATATCAAAGAGAATATACTACTTCTGAATTTAAGATCTTATCTGCAATTCAGAAATTAAGGACAAATAACAGTGGATAAATCGCTAATTTAGAGACATAACGCGACCTTGTCATGGAACTGGGATGTATCGGCTTCAGGCAGCCAATAGAGTTTCCATTTATCAGACAATCTGAGCAAAATGCAACGCAAGGAGGTTCAAAATTCTGAGTCGCGGATCTTTTTTTTTTTTTTTGAAGTTTCTTTTTCATAGGTCAACTTCAATGATTTGAACAACCTTAAAGTTCCATTTGAGTTACAAGTTCCAATGAAATATGATTCATCGCCCCCATGGAATGAAATGTTAGATCATAAGTAAAACATCACCTGCATCAGTACCTTATATCCACAGCAAACAATGATCTACAAATCTCTGAAACTTTTGTAAGGCCAGAATCAGTAACATCAGAACAAGAAACATCAAGGATTTCCCAGCATCCATCAGCAAGTGAAATGATCATGTCATCATTTAGTAACTTTCTTCTTCTAGCAATGGCTGCAATTGCCATCTGTCATTCAATGATAAAACTAGAAAATTTAAGATAACTGGAATTAACGTGAAGTGAAGAACAGCCAAAATCAGTCGTTAAGCATTTACTCAGGAATCATAAGCCTTGAAAATCCAGTTTGAAGTCATAAAGAGTGAATTCAGTTTATATTTTAACATAGAACAATAGCTTCTGTAAATAATACACCCAGTTAATAATGAGAAATTAACTGAAAAAGAAAATGACAAGTTTTGAGCCAGCAATATCAACTAGAACCTTTTCTTTTAATCTATTGAGTTTTCATTTGCTTGAATTTTGTGCAACACTTGGTTGAAGTTAATCATAAATGCTTGGAAATATGTGATGGGTGGGTGAATTTAGGTGAAATGATAAGTTACTCCATTATCAATTAGACATGAATGAAAATATCCGCCGATATAAATATATTTGTATTGGGCCCTTGATACCATGGAAAAATTGCAATATATTACTGAATAAATGATATACTATAATATATAAACTGATATTCAAAATAGTCTGATATTTGTTTATTAGTTTAGAATTTTCAGATATTTTTTTTTAATACATCCGATACCGATATAGCTACAACCGATATTTTCATCCATGGGCCTATAGAACATGAGCCAATATCAAAACAGACTCTTTGCAATGCAGGGCTAAAGGTTGCATATGTCTAACCCTTCCTAAATCATACAATGTAGGAGCCCTTCATGTTGAGCTTCCCTTCTACTTGTATAAACAAAAAAATTATCCCCAAATAGAAGGATAATTACGAATACTTATTGTGATGCTTGGTCAGGATCTCATGACACCATATCTTGAAATTGAACTGCCAAATGACATTATCAAAATCCAGATTGAATTCGATACTACTATGACCAGATCAAAGAATCTTCTTCTTTTTTCCGGGTGCAGGCCATAATTGGAGATCTTCACATGGTTACTGGAAACCTCCATGATGTTGAGGTTATAATTTGGTGCAAGTGCAGAGCAAAAATTATACATTCCTCAACAATTGACAGATTGTTCAAGTGATGCCTGCTCGTGCCAATAACCATGTTCCGGTGCACGAAAATCCCCCTATACACGGTGTTCAAAAAAGGGTCAAACCATTTTTAGATTTATTATATACAATATTACCTTATATTATACATGAAACCATTTCCACAACCAAAATCCATGACTATTAGGTCACGTAATGACAATTCTATCAGTGCACTAAGGCATCTCTTTAAGTCACTAAATGTGTTGTTTATCCACAGATGAAGCAACAAATCCATGGAACATTGTGATTTCCTACACCAATCGTCGTAATTGACAAAGAGAGAACGTTTCACTTGCCTTGCTGTTTTCATTGCCCGTCAAGAATTTATCTTTACAGCTGGATTTGAAGACTAAAGTAGCCAAGGACAACTATTAACGGGAGTAAAATTTACAAATCCATCAGAAGAACATATTTAACTACAGCCAGTGGCAATGAGAATGAAGCCAAAACTATCACTTTTGAAGAAAGAGACATCCACAGATCATCAAAATATAACACATCAATGATCTTGAAAATGCTACAAAAGATTCCCAAGGGAAAAGAAACCTTGATATCTGCTGGAAAATTGCAAGCAATCTCGGTTAAGTCTGGAATTATGTCCTCCAAATGCTTCCCAATGATGGAAAGACATAAGCTCACCAAGCTTGGAGGCTGTGTTCTTTTAAATGGTACAACTGCAAAAGTTCATGCTCAACAAATCAATACATAGGAGAAAATCCAAATAGGTATTTACATCTGCAAGACTCTTCCTTTACAAAGAGAAATTCTTTTATATTTTTATTTATTTCGTCTAAGGCAAAATTGCATATGTGGCCCCAGTTCATATATGGGCATCAATTTCTCGACAAATTCAGCAAAACTCAGTCACAAATGATTGATGCAAATTGATATACCAAGAAAACCACTTCAGTTGCCCTTCATTTAAGTACCATATTCGTCATTACAGCTCAAAATTATGTAAGATCAACAGCCATGAAAAATGGAGTTCCACAAATCAGATGCGGTGAGCCTCTCCATATAGTGGCCCGTTTTATACCGAAAATATAACTTGTCCATTACCACTTCAGTTAATCAAAAAAAAAAAAAAAAACAAAAACAGGAAAGAAAAAGTTGGGGAAAAGGACTATTTTTATTCTTTTCTCTGAATATTTTCGGTAAAGTAGGATTGCATGGAGGAGTATGAGCATATTTTCCTCAAAATATTCCAGTTTTGATTAAATAACTTCGTGCGCATTAAATTAAGAGCACAAAACGAGCTCTTCGATGAAAAAAGGGCCATTAAATTAGGCACTTGACAAAAAGTTTGGCACGCAAAAAAATTTACAGCGATGCAAATACGGCATCAAAATAATAATTGATTTCAGTTTATGAAAAAGTAGACCTAATTGAACTTCAGGGAAAAAAACCTAAATACAGTCGATCCGCAGCTAACTACGAATGACCATAAAATGACAACATGGTTTAATTCAGCAAAAAATGGATCACGAATTTCTTTGATTGTAGGGAAAGTCAAAGATAAGAGAAAGTGAGGGAGAGACCTAAGGACTGAAAGGCGGAGGAGGTGTTGAGGGTTTTATGATCGGGGCTTATCCGATTTAGATCGAGCTTTTGGAAAGAATCCGTTAACGTCTTCGGAACTTCGCCCTTTTCCATCAAACGATGCACCGTCGCCGAGCTTCTGACGAGAGAAGAAGACACCGGGCCGGAATAGGGGTGCACTGTCGCCCGCTGCCGGCGTGGTTGCCGCCTACGTTGACAATCGAAAAATTCTCTTCTTTAATCAATACTCAAAACAAAAAGAACAGTCTTTCGTATTATATATACCCAAATTCTACTCTACCACGTTATTTCCTTTTTCCAGCAATACCCTTTTAATAAATTATATCTATAAAAATCATACATTACATAAATTTGGACATATAACAATTAAAAATCAAAATTCTAACAATAAACCCAGAAGAAAAAATTGCAATTTTTCTAAAAAAAATAAAAAATCCTTCACTTTCATGCATAAATATCA
>JAODPA010144807.1:0-15510 GCA_025585075.1 Nepenthes mirabilis
TGAGCAGGCAAGAGAGAGAGAGAGAGAGAGAGAGAGAGAGAGAGAGAGAGAGAGAGAGTGGGGAAAAGGAGTAAGAAGAAGATGTCAATGGCGGATATTGATCAAGAGAACCAACTACTTCGAAAGATTGCCAAAATTCTGGACGAAAGCAGAAATTCATACGCTGTTCACAAAAGAAAGCTCAAAGATCTATCAAACCTCAGATCTTCCACATCTCCTAAAAAATTCTTCTCTTCATTCTCCAAAGCCCTAGAGCCTCTGTTCAATTTCCCTCGTCGAATCGCTTCCGTTGAGAGTGTTGTTCGATTCGTCGCTACTTTCACCAGTTCTAGGGAGCCTAAGGACGCTTCCTGTTGCGATTTGTTCTTGGAAGAGTTTTTGAGGTTTCTTCTATCTGCTGCCTCCGCGGCCAACAAAACGGCAAGGTTCCGAGCATGTCAGATAATTTCTGAGGTTAATCTATGACTACTCGACTTTGTCTATTGTTTGATTACTGTTTGATTTTTTAGGGTTTAATATTATGCACTATTACGTGGAAGTAGAGCTTAAGGGCAGGTCTGTTAGTTGTAAAATTTTAGATTTATTTTATGAAAAATTTTCCACTAAATCAGAAAATATGGGAAATCGGTTCAAATTTGGCTCTTTTATCATCAGAAATTCGGAATAGGATTATTGAATTTTCCGTTTTTGTACGAAATGTCGAAAAAAATCAGAAAAATGGTAAAAAGACAAATTCTGGACTCCTTAACCAGCAATAAAGATGCGTTTTTCACACTTTTGATATTATTTAGATATCCTACCTTTTCTCGAAAATTCATTAAGTTTGAATATTTTTTATAAATTTATAAACGTAAATATGCCAAATTTGAAATAATACTTATGTTAGTTGAATTTGATTTAATTTCTTAATGAATTTTTATTTTGTCTTTATTTCCGTAACAATCACTAATAATTTTATATGAGTTTTAAATTCTTTAATGATATTTTTTTGTCATATTAAAAATATGACATTGTCGCTTGATATATTTAGCCAAAATTATGGTCCTCATAGTAATATAATGGTCCTCCTAATAATATTTATGTTACTAACCTTCTATGTAACTTAATAAATTGGCCATTTATGCATATGCAAATAATGAAGTTAAACAAAATATTCTTAATAATTATAAGAATTAATGTTATTGTGTGTGCATAAATCATTGACAGCCACACAGCCATAGCTGACTTAATATTTTTATAACTTAAGCTCAAATAAATTAAGAGTTATAAGTTTAAGTTGGAGCATTTTGTTTATTATGAATAAATATTTCAAGTAATGCATTGTTTAAAATATACTTTTTACTTGAACAAATCCATAGAAGAGGCTTAACTCAACTTGAATTCAATCAAGTTTCTACCAGCCGTTTTAGGCCAAAGTCTGTGTAACTTGGTTGGTAGTAACCCGAATCGTATGTCTGTTGATTGATGTGTTGCTAACCACATCAACAAGGATTGACTT
The DNA here is from genome assembly GCA_025585075.1 of Nepenthes mirabilis. Lineage (NCBI taxonomy): Eukaryota > Viridiplantae > Streptophyta > Magnoliopsida > Caryophyllales > Nepenthaceae > Nepenthes > Nepenthes mirabilis. The sequence continues at coordinate 1,499 of JAODPA010144807.1, forward strand.
GCAAAAATAGACATTTTTCTATGAAAATTAAATAAATGACCTTATATTTTAGAAAAAAATATGGAAATCAAAAAATGAAAAATGAAAAGAAAACTAAAAAAAAAAAAGTTTTTTCAACTAAATATGCCCGAAATCTATATGTAATTTTAATTATATAATTGCTGTTTTTTTATTAATCACAGCATTTTTAATTCGTCATTGTAATGAGTAGCTTGTATTTTTGCATATGAAAAAAGGGTCTTCTATCAATTGCTAAGATAACATTTTAAGAAAGCATTTTTTTGTATTTTCACATAGAATCAAGTGATTCTTAAGCATGTAAGGCTTAAATTCGAGTGGATTCGATTGGTCTGTCTACATGGATTAGATTCTTTTTATGATGCAAATCATTCTGGATTTTTCTACATTGTTTGGCAGCAGAAATTCAGGTGGCCTTGTATGTAAATCATTGTTCGTGGAATGGAAGTAGTTTCCTCTTCTGAGCTCTAGTTTCTCTTTCTTTCTTATCCGGTATTCTCATAAATTTTGGCTCATCTTCAACCTCACAAAGCTCATTTGTTATTCATTAAGCTTTTCTTATTAAAGACCAAGTTCTTCTTTCCAGTTGCATCCATGAATGGAAGTGATCGTGCCTGGGGACTCTCGGTTTTTCATGTTTGTTTGTCACCTGGCAGATTTTTATTTAAGCTATTAATTAGCTTAAATGGCATGTTATCTCGACTCATATATTGGTGGGAATGAGCGGAAGGACAAAGAATATGTTGAACTCCCATTTCCTTTCTACAAAGCTTTTCTCACATCTCTTACATTTTCTCTCAAAAAGAGACTCAAGCGAAGACTAAGTTGGTTTCTTTCCATGGGTTTGATTGTGTGGGTTTAATGTTTGTTCTTTACATTTGTGTTTCCTATATATATTTCTGAAACTGTTTTTAGCTGCTCCCTGCCTTGTTACTCTTAACGATAATATTACCTGCTTTTGTAGATCATCATTTGGTTGCCGGATGACGCAGAAGTGAGTAATGAACTGTGGGATGATGTGATAGAACACATGAAGCTCCGGATAGTAGACAAGGTCCCCATAATCCGCACCTTTGCTGTTAGGGGTCTGTCTCGCTTTGTGAATGATTCCGAGAACGTTGACATCCTAGAATTATTCCTGGAGGCTTTGAATTTGGAGCAGAATGCAGTATGTAGCTCAATGGGTTTGTATGAGTGTTGGCTTGAAAGTTCCTTTTTATCTTAAACCTTTACTATAATATTGTTTTCCTAGGAATTGTGTCACAACCTTATCAATAATGGGAATCAATCTAAAAAAGTCTACTAATGTACGCAGGATGTGCGCAAGACTATCGTTCTATCTTTGCCTGCTTCAAACGCAACATCAGAGGCAATAATTGACTGCACTCGTGATGTTAGCGAATCTGTACGTAAAGCAGCTTACTTTGTCTTAGCTAAAAAATTTCCCCTCCAAAGCCTCAGGTGATTAAGCTATGACAACTCTTTTCTACCTTGCATTGAGTCTTTGTGCGGGTCTTAAGATTTAAGTTATTGAAACATAATCATAGGGATTTGCAATGGTTGAATATTTTTTCCCTTACCTTTACTGACCCAAGTCCAGAAATATTGGTGGCAAGTGGAATCTTATGTAGACATTCAGGAAATTATAGGATGCTGAATAGCTGGATAATCGAGGCATAATACATTGAGCCTTGACATTCAGATTTGCATATAATAGTTTTGCCTTAATTTTGTATCGAAAATGCTCTCTATTTAGAGGTTGTTAATAGAAAAATACATATTAAAACATTGGCTTAGTGGCTATAGAAATCTTATGCCGAGTTGTCTCTCAGAGTCACAGAAAGTATTATGTTACTAATGAGACAAGCATCTATTTTAGTATAATATATATTTAGTTTTGGATCACTCTCTTGTGAGTTCTACACCCAATGAATGGGTCATTTGGAGGGTTGTGTGATGATTGCGCGAGGGCCATTCAAACAAAACTACTCATTGAAGGTTAGACGATGTTTGTTTGAGCAACAAGGCTCACAGGGGGTTCCGTAAAATAGGCGCAAGCTATTTGCTCAATTATTAGGATTGGGGGGATTTCCGGTAGGTATCCATGAGATGGGTGCTTAAGTGCCAGGATTGGGCAGGAGCACCGCGAGATGACTACTTAAGTGGCTACGTGGGATGTAAAAGGCCATTTGGATTTTAAAGGAATTAAAAATTATATTTTTACATAAGTAGTGCCACACAAATAGAGAGAAAAGAAAAAGAGGTTTGACATCTGATTAATGTTCGACTCATGTTTTGTTCCTTACCAAAGTCAAGTACGTTGCTATAATATTATTCCTTAAGATGTATTATCATTTGGTTGCTTGTTTTCGCGACGTATCTTCTTTAGTGGATTACTAGGTATGTTGGAATTGTGTTTAGTTGGTTATTAGCTTGGGGTGTAGTGAAGAGATTTTAGAAGGGTTTTTATTTGTAACCTATCACTTTTGTGGTGGATTTATTTAGAGATTATTCTAAAGTTTCTTCCTTATTTGATAAGGGTTTTCTATGTTAAATATTGCTGTATAACTTCTGTATGCTTGATTGCGTGATTTGGTTTATTATATTTTCACGGTATTTGGTGAACGATGATTGACAGGGGATTCAGGGGTTCATTTTCGTTGTGCTGGTTGTGTGCATATTTGTTTCATGAGAAATCCCAACAATACATTACCTTAGTATTTGTTGTTCTTGGGGGAAACCTTCGGCTATAGGGCATCAAAGGAAGCTGATCTAAATTATGTTGTCAAATTTTGTTGCTGTGGTTTAGTGTTTTTCTTGCAGCTCTTTAGCATTTGCATATCTAGCCAGTGAGCAGTTGATGTGCACTGCATATCTTGTTTTCTCAGCCAAGCTCCAGTTTGTTGATTAATTTTTGTTATTTATGACTTGGTTTATAGCATCAGACTTAGGACAGTCATACTTCAGAGAGGACTGTCTGATCGTTCCCCTGCAGTTGTGGAGGAGTGTTTGAAGCTGATGAAAGACGAATGGCTGGTCAATTGTTGCAATAATGATCCTGTTGAACTTCTCAAATTTCTTGATGTTGAAACCTACGAGTCCATTGGGGATTCTGTCATGAGGACTCTCTTAAGAGCTGGCATGGTTAATCTCCACGATGAAGAAAGGATACACCAGTTTAAAGGGTTGGTCTTTAGTGAAGCAGGAGGTCAGTTATGCTAGCAGCTGTTTTCTCTTTCCTACCTGCAAGAATATGTCCATCTCTCTTAATTTATTTCCCATGTCAATCACAAGAACTTAGCGATCCATTTAGGAGTGACAACTTTGCAACTTGATATGCACCCTCATGATGATAAAATTATTGCAGAAGTTTGTGTGAAACTGAAAAGTAAGTGCGAAACTGAAAAGTTTGATTTCTAAGTTTGTACTTTTTTTCTATAGTCAAGCTTCTAGTTTTCCAATATGCAGCTATATCAGCTGAGCTTCACAGGCTGGCAGTTCACTTCCATATTTGTTGATTAAATTTATCTGAGCAGACTCAGAAGTTTGTAGCCCGACCATTCAGCTTTTAGAACCTGAGGTTGCTCTTTATTGGAGGGCTGTATGTAGGCACCTCCAAACTGAAGCCCAAGTAAGCAGTTACTTCTGTTCTTGAGTCTGTTTAACTGGATTGGTTACATTTTTAATTTGCTTCCCTTATTTTGCAAGTTGACAGGTGTCTCTGTACTTCTCTCCAACTGAAATAATACACATTTTGGGTTTGGATTTTTTGGCATTTGGCTACAATCTACCATCTCAAAGAAGGCTTGTGGCTTTTGTCACATGAGTGTATTTTAAGTAAATCCTGCTTAATCTTTGGGTTTTATGCGCCCTACCCCCAAGCAGTGACTGTTTCCAAAATGCATTTTTATGTTATTGATATCATGTGGGCATCTAAGAAAATTTTTAAAGTTGAAAAACATTAAATATGTGGTTATTAGTTTCTTGTCAATGAAAATCTCTATTACTTAACGGTACGTTTGGTTGCTGGAATAGAATTAGGTGGGAATAGAATAGTTATTCCAGGGAATAGAAAAGGATGGGAATAGAGTTGGAATTGTTATTATTATATTTGGTTGTTGGAATAGAATAAGGTGGGAATTAGTATTCCATTGTTTGGTTTGTAGAATAGTATGAGGAATAAGGTGGGAATAGAAAAAAAAAAATGTGGGAATTGCAATTCCCACCTCATTGCTAACCAAACGAAGGAATTGCAATTCCCGCGGGAATTGCAATTCTTTTCCCCCCCAATTCTTGCAACCAAACACACCCTAAGAGAAATAAAGACAATCTACAGTATCTTTTGGAAAATTAGGCTGCATGTTCACTTAAGGAGATATCTTTTATAAAGGTCAATTGAAATTCTTTATTGAATTCAATGAATTTTGTAGATGCACTTTTGAATTCAAAGAATTTTGTAGATGTTCTTTTGAGAAGGGAAGCTGGAATTATTGATGCAGATCGATCAATCTCGCCCTGTTCAAGTAATCAATTATGCAAACTAAAGACATTTTGATCCTGCAGAATTGATATGTTGATGTATCATTGACAAACACAAGAATAAACTTGATTTAATTCCAGCCAGTCTCAAAATCTCTTGCTAAGCCACTATTTATTAGATAAATAGAGATATTTTATGGCAAAGGAGTTGAAATCAATTGAGATCATTCTTGAGTGATCAAGCAGCCACTGGTTCATAAGGAAACAGAAAAATATTTTAATTGTGAATTTCTTGTAATATTTCTAGTTGATCCTAAAGCATGAGGAAATCTGACATGCTTATCTATTCATTGTTAAATTTTAATGATTGGTTGATAAGAAACCTAAAATACATATGATGGGGGTGAGGGATAGTATGCTTTAGGAGATTTCTTTCTTTGGGTTTGCTGTATGCTAATTAGATGCATCAAGCAGCATGTTATCTTGGCTCAAATCTTAGGAAATGGTATAAGAAAATTTACCCATCCTCTTCACTAGAAGTCCGCAATGAGATACATGGTAGAAACATCAGTCCCCCATCAAGCCATCTTTTTGTATTCCATTGTACCACATTATATCATGGAGCAAGCAAATTAGAAAACTCACACTAGAGACAGTGATTCAAATCACGATCTCTTAAATTAGAGTATGTGACAAAAATAATAAATCTTTTCAAGAGGATGTTATCAGGTTAGGCATTAAGAGTTGTTGTTCAAGTTTAACTTGCCTTGCTTGTTCCTAAAGCTATAATCACTTCACTTACTAGATATCAATCTTTTTACTAAGCTTTCAAAAAATACTTTTGTGAATTGTGTCCCATAAATGGAAGTGAAGGTACTCAATAACTTTCTTTGATAAAATGATGCCTATTTTGGGTGATTTACAAGTTAAAATTGTGAAAATTTTTATAATTTTTCGTAGTAGTACAATCTTTTGTAGTGTTTATGGTTATTTTTTGGGAGTGATTTTGCAACGTATTGTATTGCTGTATTAAGTCACATTGCCAAGGTTAGAGATCTTCATTGTAGTGAAGGTAATAAAACAAACCAAGTATCCTTACCAAATAAAATCTTGCAATATTTTTGGTCAGGTGTTGTGCTCGTCACTTCACATAGTTATGGGATTCAATCACGTGACAAGGCCTTGTATTCAATCATGTTTTGATGAGGATTTTATTCCTTGCTCACAAGACCTAGGATTCATTTCACAATGGATAAGTTTGTTTTACTCTGATTTTTCTGAGTAATTAATGGCATTATTTACTGATAATAAACAGGCAAAAGGTTCTGATGCTGCTGCAACAATGGGCACCAAAGCAGCAATATATGCAGCTGAAGCTTCAGACAAAAATGACCTTCTGGAGAAAATGCTGCCTGCAACTGTTTCTAATTATGTTCAATTGGTTAAAGCACATCTTGCTGCAGGTTTGTGAAGTTTGTATGCCTGGCATGTGTTTTGGATTTATTTACATTTTCTAACCGCACAGAATTGTATCAGGACCAAGTTATGGCTTTGCTTCACGCCAACTATTATTGCTTGGTACAATGCTGGATTTCTCCGATGCAACAAATCGGAGAATTGCTAGCGCTTTTGTGCAAGACTTGCTATTCAGGCCACCTGAGTATGAAATGGACAGCAACCAAAACATGATTGTCATTGGAGAAGATGTCAATCTTGTTGGAGATAAAGACTGGGCATATGCAGTATCTCAATTGGCAAAGAAAGTTCATGCTGCTGCTGGTGAATTTGAAGAAGTCGTTCTTGGGTTAATAGAAGAACTTGCCAGGCCATGCCGAGAGAGAGCTGCAGATTTCATACAGTGGATACACTGCCTTGCTGTGGCGGATCTCCTTTTAGAAAATTCAAAATCCTTTCACTGGTTGCAAGGGAAGGCCATTGAACCTGTTGAATTACTGCAGTCCTTATTTATTCCAGGGGTGAGATTGAGTATATTTCTGCACATCAAGTTTTCACCCTGCATACCACAGGCATTTTCTTACAGTTCTTTTACTTTAAGGATGGGTGTTTATATAATGGTAAGATTGTTTTATTATGAATTAGAGATAATGGGTTCAAATCACATGAAATACCTTTTGCATGGGGTAAGGCTGTGTATATCTAACCACATCCTCTAGGCCCCAAATTGTGGGAGTTTAATGCAATGGGCCTTCTTCTTTTTCCTTGCTTCTTTATACCGTTTCCCTAGAGAGAGTTGTTGATTCAAAAATACAATGCAGGCCAAGCATCTTAACTTGGATGTGCAGAGGGTTGCTGTCCGGTGTCTTGGTCTTTATGGGCTGTTAGAGAAACAGCCAGGTGAGGAACTGGTGAAGCAGTTGAGACTTTCTTTTGTCAAGGGCCCACCTCCAATTAGTCTTTTGGCTGGTAAGGCTTTGACAGACCTTGTTATGTGGCATGGGCCCCAAGAAGTTGATAGAGCTCTTGGGCATAACTTTCCTTCAAATGACCAATATGATGGGAATCATCTTAATCATGTGGACTTGGGTGATACGGATAGTGATTTAAACATTGGAGTGCTTGATCTCTTACATGCTGGACTAGTCAATGACAAATGGGCCAAATATGGTGACATTGATGAGAATGGATCAGTACAAGCTGTGCTGGGAGAGGGTTTTGCAAAGATTCTTCTCCTGAGTGAGAACTATTCAAGCATACATTATTCTTTACATTTTTCTGTCTTAGCCAAGCTCATCAGCTTGTATTTCACTGACAAAAGCCAGGAGCTTCAGAGGTATGATTGATTGTCATTCTAGTTGATCTATCCTTTTAGTCCTTTTAATGAGAGGAATTTAACTTCCCTTAATAATCAGGTTAAAACAATGTCTGTCAGTGTTCTTTGAGCATTATCCTTCACTGTCAGCCGATCATAAGGTGAGTTGCATTGTTACCTGGTTTGTTGTGTATAATTTTCAAACACAGGCATATAGCTAAACATAGTTTTGAATTTTTTAAACTGATGACACCATAATCTTTCCTCCTTTTCTTCTCCTGGATGTGCAGAAGCATTTATCCAGGGCTTTTATTCCAGTTGTGCGTGCAATGTGGCCTGGAATCAATGGAAATCCTGAGGGATCTCCAATCATGGTGTCTAATATGCGTAAGCGTGCAATCCAAGCATCCCATTTTATGGTGCACATGATGCAGGCCCCCTTGTATGCCAAAGAGGCTGGAAACAGCAGCGATGACTTGTCAGAGAGCCAAGGTGGTTCTGTAGAGCATCCGGATGAATTTGAGAGTGGAGAGGAAGGCCTGGGAATACGCATAGCGACAGAGGTAATCTTGCCCTTTGTAATGGATGGTCTATCTATGATATTCATGTTTGCTCTTTTCCTTTTTTTTCCCCTCGAGTTATTATTATATAACAAAAATTTGAATTTATGGTTGTTATCTTGGTTGTATGAAAGACTATATATGTGCGTGTTAGAGGTCTTGTATGTGTGATGATGTTAAACAAGCTAAAATTCTCCCACACGCTGCGAAAGTAGAGTCATCCCATTTCTGTATTTGACTTAATTTCCATGCCACTAATAGTTATTTAACTTCGTTTAGGTCGCACGTTTCAATACAAAGAAGACTTCTGCAGAGAAGTCATATGCTTCAGCACTATGCAAATGCTTAGTTTTACTTCATTTTCGATCGACAGAACAAAGAGCAATCAAGCTAATGAGACTTCTGGTGAACTGTATGTGGGATTCTATATCATCTGAGAAGGAGCTTGTTAAGGATTTGAAGCATATGGCTGAACATCTTAGGTCATTGGACACACAGCCTGATCAAGAGTTGTTGCCAGATCAAGCTGATCTTATTTTTGGTAAAACACTTTATCCATATTTATAGCTGACATGGGTTAGATATCCCTTCCATGGTTATACTGTTGCGTTTTGCTATTGGAATTATCTATCATGGAACATAAGCAAAAGTTTTTTTAATGGTTCCAGCCAGATTTGGAAAAGCTTTGGTTTTGTTTGTTGTTCCATGAGAATAATTTTGAGGATGCTATGTTCTATTAGGCTAGGCAGATGAGTTTTGACACCACAGTAGCATTATTCTCTTCTAATGTTAATATCACTCGTTAAAATCACGGAAATAAGCTCTCTATATTGTTTGGGTCAGATTGTATACATCTAATCATCCCAGAACTGACAATGAGTGTTGGGTCAACCTTTTTTTTTTTGTTCCATTGGAGTGCATTTTGGTGTATGTTGCACTTTGAAATATGAACGCAATAATTTCTTACTAGTCTGAAAATGAGTTGCTAGGAGAATACCCCTTCCAATTCCTGATCTCTCTGCTGCCTTCTCTTGAAATAAGACGAAAGAATGTTAGAGTAAATACATTGATTCTTTTATGGTTCAACTTCATTTAATTATGCATCAGATTTTCTGCTGAGATTTTCTACATTACAAATGATGAGGGCAGTGCATTTGGTCCTTGGGGAAGATACCTATCCTCCTACTAACCGAAGAATGGGGCATATACCTATTCATTTGTTAGATGTTGCTGGACTCTTCTTCTTCTTTTAGATAGGTAAGAAAAAATGTTGGTATTTTTTCACCCGATGGATTATGTAACAGTAAAATGAAATGGATGTAAATTGGACATAGAAGTTGTCTTGTAAAACAAGGATTATTATGTTTTGTTTTTCACAATATAATCTGAAAAATATGGCTTTCCGTTTTATTAATTTATCTATGCTTCCAATATCATGGCAAAGCTAATACCAAAAATGATAGGTTTTGTTAGCATTTCCTTAGACGTACTGATGCAAACATCACATCAAATATTCCAAAAAGGTTTTAGAAGATATTATGATTTTATTGGCTTTTATTTATTTTTCTTATTGGACAAGATTTTAATTTGATTTTATTGTATTTTATTTTATTGTGATTTTATTTTATTACGATTTCTTATTTTTAATAATGGATAATTTGTTACCAAATTATTTTAGGTATAGTATTTTCTTTACAAAGACCCTATGCTCTCATTTATGGATTGATTGATGATTGATGAATGAATAAAAGTCTTGAGAAACCAAATGCAATTAGCTATTTGTGATTTTCTTTCCCTCTCCCTCTTGGTTTGATCTCTTTCTTGTCTCTACCTCTCTAGTATGTATTCTTGTCTTTACCGATCTATTACTTTTTTCTCTTCTTTTCTCCTTCCCCCTACACCACATACTTTGTTGTATATTTTTTGGTGTGGCTAAATGTATTGTCCGTGTTGCTGTCCTCCCTTCTCTGCTCTTTTTGCTGTGCTTCGGCTTCTAGAAAATGTCAAGAATCAATGCCACATGTAATCGATGTTATTGAAAGGGTTCTTTTGACAGCATTTTTGCTTTATTAATTGAGAAGTGATCTGTGGACAGTTTTTGAATGCCTTAAATTGATGTGATATCCTTTCATCCGTCTATTTTTATGTGGGCATGTTACTGTAAATGAACAAATGCAACATGACGTCTTTCAAGGGTATTGATTATGCTATGTTCTTGTCCCAAAATGAGATTATTTATTCTTTGATTCGTAATTATCTTAATCTCTATAATTATCTTAATGCACTTTTAGATTCATACCTAAAATTCAATTTTTGGTTCCATCAACTTAAACCCGAACCAATATTGAGATACAACATTGCATCACAAATCGTTAAACAACCCAAATAACAAAATAATATAATGATCAAATCACAATACCAAAAAGTTACGTTCAGAAGTAGCCAAACATCACAATTAATTGACCTCAAACCATACGTAAGAAAAAGTATCTCAATTAATAATCTGAGTTTTAAAACTAAACATTCAAAATCTACAATCAAACTTAAACATTATCATCATAATGGCATCATTGGCCTGTAGCTGGATATAATATTAATCAAAATATGTACCACTAATCCAAATTATTGCAATAATTCAAATAAAATATTCTAAACTAATATCCTAAAAGCCTTCTCTCGTATTTTTTAATTTCTTGTAAGTTAATCTGAATTTGCTAATTTGGAGGGTTAGCAAAAATAAAGGTAAGAATGAGTCTAACATTTAATATGATATATGTTAATTTTGTGTAAATACATAAATCATACTAAAATTATATTAATGCGTAAAGTACTAATGATCAGCGATACTAACAAATGACAAATGTCAAAATTCGGGTTATATTTGTTTGGACATAACTAAAAGCCATACGCTACTATTCATGTCCTGTAGATAGGCTGAGTACTTATAATATCTATAGTTGGAGTTGAATGTCACTTTTTATACCTGCAAATAATAAGTTTGTTTTTTAATTTACTAATATTGTATTAGGACATGTTTGAAATATTTTATCAATTTTTTATAATGGTCCATACTTGGTTAAATGGTAAATTTTACTCAAATATGAATATATTCTTATTTTTTTTTCATATCGGAGAAAATAATTTTTTCATAAAAGTAAATGTAGGGTTTTTATTCATATTTCTTCAAATATATGACGTACAAAATAATGGACTAAAAATTTGCATGAACTTTAGTGTGTGATTTAAAGGCATGCAGGAAATAATCACGTAGAAATTGTAGAAAATCCACATGGTTTGTACGATTTCATTATTTTCTCATATAATGGAAACATATAGCAATAAATAGGTAGAAATTATCAACATGCAAAAGCATCTATATAATAATTAAGGACATGTATGAACAAATATTAGGAATTTGAAGACATCAAACCAAATTTAAGAAGTTAAACATGATTTGTATAAATTTAAAACATGTATTTCATAAAATTTCACAAAATTAAAGTAGGATTTTATGCATGCAAAATTTAAAATAGTTTAAGTATGAAATTAGGACATACATAAGTATTTAAAATAAGAAATACTTAAAAATTACGAACAAGATCAATAATAAGTGAACAAAAGGCTTGAATGCACTTATATTTACTTCATTTTAGCAAAAGATTTCTTAATTTTACTTTAATGTCTCCTTTTCCTTCATCTATCTTCTTATATCTCCTTTTCCTATTCTTCTCTCTTTGCTCTCAAAAATTAACTGCAAATGACCCAAAATCTATTAAGAAGCCTATCTATAGAAAATTAACGTATGAGCGTGTCTAAGTCATAAACCATATTGTGCATGAGTGTCCTCAGGCCTGCATATATTTTATCTTAAATATACACATGCGCCATTCGAGTATAACTCAGGTGCAAATATTTTGCCTAAAATGTATTTATGCATGGCTTGTGCCAGGTAAGTCACCGCTCGACCTAATTTATTCCAGTCTGAAACTCAAATATCAATTAACCTTGAAAATTCATTACTTAAATTAAATTAATTATTATTAAAATATTCTTTTGAAATTCATACCTTACAAATAATTAATGCTATTCTTCGTCATAGTAAGTCTGATACTGAAAGTATTCTTCTGCCATCATTTTTGCTTTCTTCATTGAGAAGTGATTAGGTGATATTCTTTGGACAACTTAAGGTGATGTGATACTCATTTGCCATCCTATTTTTACGTTGGCATGTTGTTGTGAATGGACAGATGAGATTCCACATCATTTCAAGGGTGTTGATTATCAATTCTATTCATCATCATAATAGGTTTGATACTGAAACGGTTTTTTTGCCATTATTTTTGCTTTTTTTCATTTAGAAATCATCTGGGGATGTTTGGATACTCTTGGATGGGGCATTACCCTCCTTTTTTCACGTGAACCCGTGAATGCAAATGGATAGATAACGCACTGCATCATCCAAGAGTCTCGATAATTCATGTTATTTTTCATCATAATAGGTCTGATACGTGCATTAATTGAGTGCATTTTCTGTGTCTTAGGGAGGTTGGAGCTGGATAACCCCGGCGTGGGTAATTCCATGGAAGTTCCACCAACACCGGCTCCACGTTCAACTCGTCCTACTCACCAGAGGAGATGCGTGAGGCATGATGAAACTTCATCTGATGAAGAATTTTCACCATCATCTGTTGTTCCTCCCACTGTCGGTCTATCGAGTGCACATTCACAGAGGGCAAGCAAGACTGCTGCAATAACCAAGATGACTGCCAGCAGAACTGCTGCTGTCGATCATGATATTGATGAGGAAGAAGGCTCAGAGTTGACGTCTGAAGAGGAATCCGATGAGTCTGATTATTCAACCGAGTGACATAACAAGAGAGATTTCATGTGTTGTGTGTTATAGTTAAGGTCTGGTGTTTATGAATTCCAGCACAAGGTTATGCTGTAACATGGTCGTACACCTACGTTCATGAAGCACATCAAAATGGCTTACTTCCACTGTACCAAAAGAAAAGAGTGGCTGTCAGGTATATCCTTTGGACACTTTTGCCATACATTCAAATGACTTGATGTCTTATCCATTCATCACAGTTGTATTTGGAATGCAAGACAATGTAATTGAAATCTAACGTAGAGTGTGTAATTTTTATCTGTCCAATTTTATCATATTTTGTTAAGGATCAATTTCTAGGCTCTAACTTTAATCTCAAATGATAATGAACACAATCAATCTCAATCTCATGGGGAACATTACAATGGGAAATAGAGTTTGTGTCAGTATTTTCTTGAAATGTTAGTTTGGGCCCGATTGATTCGAGCTCATCAACTTGATTCGAGAATATAAATGGAGGCTTAAAACTAATTAACGTGGGCCGTTGAGAACAAGCATAATGGTGGCCTAACAGCTAAGGTCAGTTGACCATGTTATTTAACAGTTGAAATTTTAAGACTAGATTATATCTCATGATGTGGTTTGCATTGAATCAAAAAACAAGTTAAAGGATGTTGAGTTGTTTTGCTAAGTAACTAGTTAACTCCATACATTTATCCACAATCTTGCATATCAGTTGATTGTTTTCAAAAACAAATAATCTACACGATCTAATACGAAAAGCATTCATTATAATATACAATTTAAAACATGTGTAGTGACTGTTAATCTGAATAGTTAACAATTAACTAAATTTTTAAGTTATGCATGCAACATCATTTTAAGAAAATTGATCATTGGCTTTCGTGTTGCTATAAATACCAAACCTTTTTACATAAAAAGGGAATTGGAATATTATTGAATGATTTGAGAAGAAGAGATTATCATTTTACAATATTAAAGTATTTGGTTATCAATTGATCATCCAGATATCTAAGATTTAGTTAAGTAGCTTAGCTTGCACATCAAAGGTTTGAAATTTATCTTTCAAAAATATGTCATCCTCCCCATAAGATACCTTTAGATCCCGATCCTCATCCTCCACACACTCTCTTTCTTTAAAATTTAATTATTAGGCTAAAATTTTTGACTTGAGCGTCAAAAGATAATATGAGGAATCATTTTTAATCATTTTGAAGCTCTTATTTTGGTTAGTGATTTAAAAAATTCAGGTTAAAATATTCAAAAGTCTATTCCACAATCTCATAGATTAGAATCCAAATTTAAAATACGTATAATTTAATAAATTCAAATA
>JAODPA010144818.1:0-15509 GCA_025585075.1 Nepenthes mirabilis
TACATTATTTGATACATTTGATATCGATGTAGCTACAATCGATACCAATGTCGATATTTTCATCTATGGTTGACACAATCCATACAGATATAGCCTCACATTAGGCCATTCTTCAGGAGACTACTTTTTCAATGATGTTAACAATTTTTTTTTGCTTTGCCTTTTCCTCCTCTGCTGGCATCAGGAACTTATAAATTGCAAGAAGAGGTGAACTTAGCCTATCTTCGTTGCTGTGACATTCTATCAGTTTTCTCAAATTCCTCACCCTTTGGAAGGCAAGCAACTGTCCTCCGGCATCTAATCCGAAACCCAAATCAAAATCATGACAGGTTATCTGCAGCCTAAAAACTAAAGAAACGCATAAGCCATCACTTACAATTGCAGTAACACAACATAGGAACATTGATTCTAAAATCAAAACCAGTACAAATGTAATGATCCACAAATTTCATCTCAAAGTAAATAAACTTCTAAGAGGCTGGTTTTTCATTCTTTAAGCTTCTCCTCAGTAATTGGGTGTCCAGCCAAATCTAAAACCATGTGTTAGATTCATCCAACTGTCAACATTAAGAGTTTTCTCAATCATGAATAATGCAGGCTTAGGCTTACAGACCAACAGCTGAACATAACATTTTTTACACGACACAGAAACCCTTTGTAGTAGTAGTAGTCCTTTTCTACTTTCAGTTGGGAAGGGCAGTGTATCCTGAATATATCAAAAGAGCAAGAATGTCTTATTGGCCCATGACTGAGCGTGGCTTGGGAAATTATTACTGGGCAGTAGCCCAAATTTCACTCACGTGGAACAAAGAAAAACTCTTTAACTAGGATCAAATTTGCTGTATCTTTGTTTGAATTTGTAAAGAAATAAAAATAACATGCAACAGCATATGCAAGTACAATAACAAGCTAATTTGTTCTACAAAACCCTTTTCAACTATCAGAAAATCACGGGACATTGTAATGAAACATATCTCTACTAACTCAGAGATCGGGTTATAAATAACCCTCCAAATAACTTGGTTATACAACTCTTACATGAAAATCCGTGTGAAGATCTGATTATCAATAATCCCTTTCAAGTTGACTTGTTTGCGTCACACGATAAGGGCGATATTCGGCTACCATTAACTACTACTATCTCGGCTGTACAATCCAAATATCTAATTACTACTAACATCAAACATTCATATTAGTTGTATAACCCCTTATTGTGAAAGAGCCGAGAAATGAACACAATACAAAGGCAAAAGGAACAAAAACAACCGATAATACGTTTTACGATCGAAATTAGTACAACATACTCAATGTTACTGAAGAGTGGAATTCAAATCGGACACCAAATAAGTGCCCAAATCTTTCATCTTTTTCGTTCTCTCTGTTTTCTCTCTCTCCTACAACGCCAGGGGTTCAAAATTATCTCCTTTAAATCTCACCTGAAATTATAACACCATATATATACTCGCTGGCACACGTGTACTCATTTTGCACACATCAGGTGCAAAAAAAATTCGTATACTGGCGCATGTGCTATCAGATGCATACCAAGCACAATTTTGTGCACTTTGTTGAAAACTGTTTTCCCTCATGCAAATCTTACACTGAAGGTCTTGAAATTCCTCTTCCCATATTTCAGTTCAAATGAAACATCGTGTGACTGCACGGGAAAACCCTTGGTAGCTTCAAAAGTGAAAAGCACACACCCAGTAATGTGTGACTCAAAAGTGAGTGACCAAAAATTTGACAAGAATAATTGGCAGATATGAGCAATCAAATAAGAACATAAGAGACTTGATGTTATCATCCACTTCAGTGATCAGCCAAGCAGGTTTTCCGCTTTTAGACCCAACTCTATAGCTCCTCCACCTGAATGTGCCTAACTAGCTTTTTGTCTTCAGCTTTTCAACCTTAAAACATCACCCACGGGCACTGGATCACCATCTGAAACTAGCTCAAATTCAAAGGTTGTTCTGGACAGTCAACTTTTAAGGCCTAAATTTCATTTTTAGAGATTATTAATTACTTAAACTCAACATTCATTTTCAACAATATCTTGTTCTATACAACTCATTTTAACGAGTTAATTTTACATGACTATTCAATCCCTATAAATGATAAATAATGTATATGACTCTTGATCGGCACTAATACCCAAGGCCTACTCTAAGATCCATTTTCCAGGAATTGGGCCCTGATACCACAAAGACCTAACAGGCCCAAAGACACCCAAGAGGTCCAGGTGCAAAAGCTGGCCCACGTGGCACAGTGGACTTAGAGTCCACTAAGGCCCGTGGATTCAGGATGGGCCTCGGACGCCGCCTCACCTACAGAATCGACGTGTCAAGGATTCGGTGGCTAATCTGTTAGATTGCAAAAGGAATGAAGACCAATAGAGCACGCGGCCCTGCAGAAGAAACATCAAATAAGGCGGGTGTGCACGCAATCTTCTTGACACGTTAAAAGGGACTTGCAGAGTTGGTGGCAGAGTTCCTTGCACACGCCTGCACCACGTGGATTGCTCTAATAGGAAGCTCAACCATTATAAATACATTAACTGTTTACCAAATAAATGATCCAACATTTACTCTTACTAGTAGATATAGAGAGAGAGAAAGAGAGAAGGGCTCGTATTGTAAGAGTAACTTCTAGAGTTTTCATAAACTAAATCCTCAGTCTCCCGTACTTGAGCACATCCTGTAATCTTGTTGTAACCAAATACAAGATAGTGAAAACAGTTCTCGAACTAAAGTCCCATGGTTTTACCTTCTCATTCAAGGAAAGGTTTTCCATATAAAAACCTCTTTGTGCATTAGTCCTCATCCTCTCACTTTCCTTCCGTCATCGTACTCTCTCTTTCCTTTTCGCGCAAGCAGTATTTGGTGTTGCTGTCTGATCCTAGTCTTAATCAGAGTAAGGATCTGAGGACGCAATATTTGGCACCGTTTGTGGGAATTCGTAACGAAAAGTTAACTCAGTGCATTTCCCAAGAAACTCAAAAATGGTGAACACCTGAGGACAAACCAGCACTCCTGTCTGAGAAGTGTGCTCGAGCAACAATGGCCCTGCACCCTGTGGCAGGGTGGAGGATTATCCTGATCCTTATGTATGGGCACTGGCTCTGAGAATGGATGATGTGTCCAAGGCCGTTCAGAGCCTTTGTACAAAGATAGACGCACGGATGAAGGAGGCGCCATCTAAGGCTTCCCAAACCACGACGTCCCAAAAGAGGAAAAATGGGAAGAAACATCCCAGTAAACAAGTTGCTCTGCACGAGGACCCTCAGACACAAGTTGCCTTGAGTAGTAGGGCCCTATCGCGTCTCCAAGAGCGCTTAGGCCCTTGGATATAGGAGGAAAGCCCAGAGAGGTGAAACTCTCACTGTGCCCGTGACAACTAGGAGCGCGCCATTTAGAATGTGGCCCCTATTGAAGAGATCCCTCCAAGGACTTGGAGCCGTCCGGGGCAGCAAGCTGTGCAAGACCCCTACGAGTTGAGGACTTAGCTCAAAGAAGAGAGAATGACGGCCACGCCTCAGGTGGAGGAGAAGCTTGACAGGGTATTTCACCGAGTTTTTGGCGACGCTGAGGGAGGAGTTGCTGACCTCCACAGATCTCTGTTCACAATGGAAATTAGGACGAGGCCGCTCCCCCTGAAGTTCAAAATGCCAAATCTCGACAAGTACGATATAAGTGCAGATCCAATTGACCACTTTGATTACTTTTGCGAACATCTGAGCCTTCAAGGCTTAGATGAAACAATGATGTGCCAATGCTTCCCCTTGATGCTCAAGGGAGACGTGAGGATCTGGTTCTATGGGATGCCTGCGTACTCTATCTGCTCATTCAACGAGCTGGCAGAAGCCTTCCTCTTCCAATTCGCTTCCAGTCGGAGAATCGAGAAACAACCATGGCACCTTGCTTGCATAAAGCAAGGGGCCAAGGAGAGCTTGAAGAGTTTTTTGTTCGGCTTTATATCCGAGGCCAGGCAAATCCTGAAGTTGACTGACTGGGTCACGCTGACTGCTTTCCTGTCTGCACTGGAGGGAGGTAGCTTCTTCAAGTACCTTATACACAAGGACCCGAAGACGTTCAGGGAGGTCTAGTGCATAACGAGAACTTACATTACGGCCGAAGAAGCGAACGAAGCAAAGAGGCCCGTCTAGGTGAAGAGCCTCCCTCCCAGGATAGCGGACGGGAAAAGGAGGCACAAAGGCCGACAAAACTTCCGGGCGCCCAGGAAGCAGCAGGAGTCCGAGCAGAACGTCCACAGGGAGTACAGGCCCATCAACTTTACTCCCTTAAACAACTCGCGTACTAACGTCCTGATGCAGATTCGGGATGAAAAATTTTTAAAATGGCCCAAGGCGTTGAAGAACCCAGAAGGTGGTGACCAGTTTAAATACTGTTACTACCATCGTTGTGGAGGCCATGGTACCGAGAATTGCAAGACATTGCAAAAGGAAATCGAGGAGCTGATCAAGAAAAGTCACCTCAATCGCTTCTTGCAAAAACTCGAACAATCTTTCGAAACAGTAAAAGTAGGGGAGGCTGACTAGCCGCGAGGAAGAGTGGCCACGGGGGTGGTCAACATGATTTCCATCCGCCTGGCCAAATGAGGCACTCAGGAGGATGCAGCGGCGAAAAATAAGAAACCTAGGGTAGAATCTAGGGATGAGGTCATTAGTTTTTGTAATGAAAATATGACCCATGTAACATCCCCCAAATCTGACCCTTTGGTTGTAACAACACTCGTTTCTGACAGTAGCCTGGACTACAAGATGAAATGAGTATTTATTGATAATGGAAGCTCATGTAACATTTTCTATCTTGATTCTTTCTTTAAATTAGGGCTCAAAAGAAATCAAATGACCTCAACCGAAGGGCCCCTCTATGGGCTGGACAACGAGCCAGTGCCAGTGTAGGGAGTCATCCAACTTGAGGTCACATTAGGGACCCATTTGAGGATGTCATTGAAAACCCATTTCTTCCTGGTGGTAGACCTGCCCTCGATTTATAACATGATCCTCGGATGCCCTTGCCCGGCCGCCTTCGGGGCTGTAAGCTCAATCCCATACTTGAAGATGAAATTTCCAACATCGTACAGGATTGGGGAGGTCCTCGAGGACCAAGTTACCAGACGGACATGCTACTTATCCCATATCACTTAGACTCTTCTTTCTCAACCCATGGAAGACTTAGACTTCCATGATAAGACGATATTGTAATAGGCCGAGTCTGGAGAAGCCATCGACTAAGCCGTTTTGGATCCCAGAGATCTAGAAAAGACCATCCAGATAGAAAGTTCTCTACCTCAAGCCTTTCGAGACCAGTTTATCAACTTTCTATGGAAGAACTCGGACGTCTTCGTTTGGACTCTAAGTGACATGTTTGGGATATCGACTGGAGTAATGATCTATAAATTAGACCTAAATTTCAATCATAAACCCGTTAGGCAAAAGAGGAGGAACTATTTAGTGGAAAAGCTGGTGGTAATCTAGGAGGAAGTAAAGAAACTTCTGGACGTGGGATTCATAAGGGAGGTGCACTACCCAAATTGGCTGTCCAACATTGTGATGGTCAAAAAGAATAACGAAAAGTGGAGGATGTGCGTGGATTTCACAGATGTCAATAAAACATACTCGAAAGACAGCTTCCTTTTACCAAGGATTGATTCGCTTGTAAACTCGACGTCTAGCCACGAGCTTCTAAATTTCATGGACACATATTTGGGCTACAATCAAATAAAGATGAGTACCGAAGACGAAAAGCACACGTCATTCATGATGGACTAGGGAATATACTGTTATAAAGTCATGCCCTTCGGCCTTAAGAATACGGGTGCTACTTACCAGAGACTCGTGAATAAAATGCTCAAAGGTCAAATTGGAAGGAATGTGGAGATCTATGTGGACGACATGCTTGTCAAAAATAAAATAACCGACCACCACATCCAATATTTGGACGAGACCTTCAACGTCTTAAGAACGTACCAGATGAAACTCAATCCAGCCAAGTATACATTTAGCGTGACGTCTTGAAAATTCTTATACTACATTGTTTCACATCGAGGGATTGAAGCAAATCCGAAAAAGATCAAGGCCATCCTTGATATGAAATCCCCTCGGACTATGAAGGAGTTCCAGAAGCTCACCGGAAGGTTAGCAGCACTGCCACGCTTCTTGGCCAAGTCAGTCGAGAAATATTTGCCATCCTTCAAGGCCCTGAGAGGGACAAAGAATAATGGCTTCCAATGGACGGCCGACTGCAATGAAGCCTTCCGAGGACTTAAGGGGTATCTATCAAACTTACCTCTGTTGACTTCTCCCCAAACAAGCGAGGAGTTGTACCTGTACCATTCAGTTTTAGACAAAACCTTGAGCTCAACCTTGGTAAGTCAGCAAATTGATAGGCAGCAGCTCGTGTACTACATCAGCAAGATCTTGGCTGACGCTGACACAAGGGATTCAGCAAGATTGCAGAAAAGATGGCTCTAACGCTCGTATATTCTGTTCAGAAATTGAGACCATACTTTCAAGCATACAGAGTAGTCGTCTTGATTGACCAGCCCTTAAGAGCGATTCTGCAAAAGCTAGAAATGTCGGGACGGTTGGTCAAGTGGGCCACTGAGTTGTATGAGTTTGACATAGAGTTTCGTCCGCGGCCTGCCTTAATAGGTCAGGCTCGGACGGACTTTATCCTCAAAACCATGACACCAACTTAAGACTCCTCGGATACTTGTGACGCCAAGGACTTACACAGCCCAACAACATGGACTCTACATGTGGATGGCTCATCAATAAAGGATGGTTGTGGAGTTGGCGGTGTGCTGAGGACACTCGAAGGATCAGAGATCAAATATTCAATAGTCCTTGGATTCCCAGTGACCAACAACACAGCGGAATACAAGGCCCTGCTTGCGGGACTGCGATTGGCAAAGGAGTACTCCGCCAAGGACTTGATTGCCTACAACGATTCCGAGCTAGTCGTCAATCAAGTCCGTGGAAACTTCGAAGTTAACAGCTCACAACTATCCAAATACCTCTCAAAAGTCTGAGAGCTCATGTCAGCTTTTGAGAGGATAGAAATGGTCCACATCTCGTGGGAGGAGAACGAAAGGGCCGACCAGCTGGCAAAAGCGACAGCCTCAGGAGACTCGGAGCAGTATGCCCGAGGAATGCGTGAGGTCGTCAACAAACCCAGTGTGGAAATTTTCAAAACAGAAGTGATGCAAATATTCGAAGCCAACGACTGGATGACCCCCACCAAAGGTACCTGTCTGATGGGACACTACCTGAGAACGCAGAGGAGGCCAGGAAGGTGAAGAAGATGGCAATGTGGTATACTATCATGGACGACCGACTGTATCACCGAGGATTCTCTGCCCCTACCTGAGGTGTCTAACCCCAGAAGAGGCTGATTACGCTCTCGGAGAAGTACACCTCGAGATTTGTGGATCTAACATTGGGGGCAAGAACCTTGCATTCAAGTTAATAAAGCAATGGTACCACTAGCCAACTATACAGTATGATGCTATGGATTTCGTACGAAAATGTGAGAATTGTCAAGTCCACGACAACCTTTCCCACCAGCTGTATATAGAACTCAGAGCTCTACAATCACCCTAACCTTTCGCGCAGTAGGGTCTGGACATACTTGGGCCACTTTCAAAAACGTCCGGACAAAGGAAGTTCTTAATCATCGAAATTGACTACTTCACAAAGTGGGTTGAGGCTGCGCCATTGGCTCGCATAACCGAGCGGAAAGCAACAAACTTCGTCTAGTAGAACATTGTGTGCAGGTTCGGGATCCCCGAATGCATTGTGACCGACAATGAGACCCAATTCTCCGGAAAAAGGTTCACCAAGTATTGCACCAACATAAGAATAAGGTTGCTGTATACATCGATCGCATACCTGTAGTGTAACGGTCAAGTTGAGGTCACAAACTGCACAATACTATATGGACTAAAAACGAAGTTAGAGTACGCTGGAGGCTCATGGATTGAAGAGCTACTGTCAATGCTATGGTCCTATAGGACAACTCCGAGGGAACCAACACAAGAAACTCTTTTTAGCCTTTGTTACGGGGTCGAAGCAGTCATTTCAGTGGAAGTCGGGCTGCCAAGCCTCCACGTGGAAAGCTTTAATCCGCTTAATAATATACATAGACTCTAAGAGAACCTTAACCTTCTTGAAGGAGTCTGAGATGCAGCAAGATTGTGGATAGCGGCTTACTAACAAAGGATCACCTGGTATTACAATAAAAAGGTGAAAGTACGCCAATTCGAGGTATGAGACTTAGTGCTGAGAAGTATTGAGGCAACTGAAAAAAGTACATGCCGGAACAAGTTCTCTCCAAATTGGGAAGGACCATTCCCGATCTCTACCATCCTGCGAAACAAGGCATACAAGCTACACACCTAGGAGGGAATTCTTGTCTCATAAACATGGAACGTTGCTCACCTCAAAGAGTATTATCAATAAAGTTGTAAAACGCATAGGTACATTGTTTGCACTACGTGCTTGTATCCTGTTTCATTAATAAAGAAACAGTTTTCATCTAAATTCTCATTTTGCATCTCACTGAGTGGTTGCACCATCTTATAAAGTAACAAGGCTTAGGCTGTCCCTAAGTCAAATGGATATGATTCCTTTCACTTGCCCTAAAACTCGAACATGTCTGAGCTGCTTAAGAGATCGTCTTAAAAACTCGGTTGTACCCGAGCGGCCTAAGAGGTCGTATTAAAACTCGTCCAAGGATGAGCGGCCCAAGTGGTTGAACTTAAAATTTGGCCCGAAACCTAGCAACCCTAGAGTTTGAACTAAAACTTATGGGGCTTAAAACGACAAGTATGCAACGACTCTAAAGGTAGCATTTTTTGTCTAAGACAGTCAAAAGGTTTAGACATTAAGCTAATATAAGACTAAGTTCTTTAACAGCATGTCGTGAGAGAACCAAGTGCTTGGGAAGTCCGAGAAGATAAACAGGACATTTACACTTAAAACGATTTGAATTTTATTCATAAAAACAATAAGTATACAACAGTGTACATACACGCAAAAAAAAAAAAAAACGTGTACAATAAAACAAATTATGGAGCTGAACGTCCCGCCTGCTCCGAGGACCTTGGCTGTCCAGAGGACCGTGGCCAGTCGGACGGCCCCGACTGTGAAGACGCGGAAGACCTCCAGCATGGTCAGAGGCCGATTAAGTTATCCTTGCGCTGGGCGCTGGAGTTCCTTGGATCAAGGAGAGTAGTCGGAAACCTCGGGACCATGAGCTTCATGATCCGGTGGCACATATCAATAGCTTCTCAGTACTTATGCTCAAGGGTCGGAGCAATATCCTCGGGCTTCAATGAAGTCCTGAGCTCCTATTCCAGCAAGAGACTCCTCCCTCGGAGAATGAAGTGCAACCTTTCTTGCTCCTTCAGCTAGCCCTCCAGGAAAGAAATGCGGCTCTCAACCTTAGCAAGTTTGAGTTCTAAACTCTGGACGCGTTCCCCCAATGACCTGAAAGCTTCGAGCTCTGCGTAAGCTTGGGCAACCTCACTGATGATCATGTCAAGGTCGCCTGCCATATCCTGAAGTTGCAAAGACAAGGTAAGTTAGTAGGACATCAATAAGATGAGGCAAAGTTAGAAAGGGGATAGAGGACTACCTTGATCACAAAGGAACTCTCGGAAGTGCTCTGCTCCCTGGGAGCTTCTGGCTCCGCAGGTTCTGTAGTCGCGGCCTCCTGCACCACAGGAATCTCAGCCCTGGCCTCGGCCAAAGGATCCTCAGAGGCCGCGGTTAGCATTATCATCATCAGACAAGGAGCTCGCGACAGTGGTCACTGGATGCTTTGAGTCTTCAGTCTGATGACTTTTCTTTGACTGCTCGGACAGCTCCTCAATCCTCAGAGTCCCCTCCTTTTTCCTCAACTTCTTCTTCTTCTTTTGAGGAGCCACAACAGCACCAGAGTCCTCGACCTGAGACCCCCACTTGACCTTCTCCAAGTTTTCAAGTTTCAACCAAGTATTTTTTTTATTTTCATTGAAACCGCCAAGGTTGGCCATCACTAAGTCTCCGACCTCTTTGGCAGCCTCCCTCTCCTCCTTGGAGGCATCCGAATAGTACTGCTCAACCATATTCCTCGAAGTGTTGTCAATGGCCCAATTCTCTCGGACCGACAAAATAAAAAACTTATCTTTTCACCTCTTGATGGAATCGGGATTCCCGTCACGGATAACAACGAACTAAATTATGAGTGAAGCGAAACATAACTTTCACCGTAGCATGCTCAAAATTTTGTGGTGGCAACGTGCGAAAACACAGAGCAAAACAGGATACCTGATAGCGTTGGGATGTAGCCTTACGAATGGTACTCCAAGGGCCCTCATAATGACATAGAGCTCCATGGGTACAGGAAAGCGAAGCCCACCCTTAAAGTGAACTTTGTATATAGTAATATACCCATCAAGTGGGCCACATGCCCTTTCACTAGGGACCACCATCGCCTTGGAATCTAGAATGTCATACTTTGTGTGTATGACACCGAGACCACCTAGCAATAGGGAAGATACTATTTCCTTAACACCAAGAGCCATGGAAGTTGGAGAAAAGACACGAAAGAAGCGAGCGGAGAAGTGCTGAAGAAAATGGCAGCCAATGGTTCGAGAGAGAGTTTTAGGGTTGCGCAAAAGAAAATAAAGGCTGGCAATCGTATTTGAAACGGCTAAAAGGCGTGCCCATCATTACACTTGCCACGCGTCAATCGCTCGTACACTGCTAGAGATAGTGGGCTTTGCGTTTCCAAGGCAATATCAATCTCATTAATTGCATGTTTAATGCGCTTTGATGGCAGAAACGAAGGCGCAGGCCAAGCTCTCGGATTATGAGGGAATTCTCAGATTCAAATGCGCCTTAAAGTTCTCGGACGCGCTCTCGTAAAAGCCAATTTTATTCGAGGACATTTTTAAATTTCGGGTAAGTGCACGAAGACGGAGATCATACATGAAAGCCTAGCAGTGCCTAAAATCCAAAAAGTCATTGTACGATCTGGTCTGGCTACAAACCCAAAAATTTTTGGACATTTTCGACAAGGTGCAAGCTTCAACAACCTCTCGGACATTTTGGTCATCTGCCCCCGGGCTTTTGGTTCCTGTTATATCCGTGGACATTGGTAAGAAACAAGGGCACGAGTGGACTTTCATGAAAAGAACCTTCATGTAAGATTCATTCATGGCCATTGGAGATATCAAAGGGCCAAGGTACTTAGATTCTTTGGCATGGGGGGCTAGTGATGGGTACTGATACCCAAGGCCCACTCTAAAATTCATTTTTCCAGAATTGGGCATTGATACCACAAAGACCAAGCAAGCGCAAAGATGCCCAAGAGGCCCAGGCGCAAAAGCCGACCCACGTGGCATAGTGGACTCAGAGTCCACTTAGGCCCGTGGATTCAAGATGGGCCTTGGACGCCACCTCATCTGCAGAATCGACATGTCAGGGATTCAGTGGCTAATCTGTCAGATTGCAAAAGGAATGATGGCCAGCAGAACACATGGCCCTGTAAAAGAAACGTCACATAAGGCGGGCGTGCATGCAACCTTCTTAACACGGCAAAAGGGGCCTACAGAGTTGGTGGCAGAGTTCCTTACACACGCTAGTGCCACGTGGATTGCTCTCATGGTAAGCTCAACCACTATAAATATATTAATTGTTTACCAAATAAAGGATCCAACATTTACTCTTACTAGCAGATATATATATATAGAGAGAGAGAAGGGCTCATGTTGTAAGAGTAACTTCTAGAGTTTCCATAAACTAAATCCTAAGTCTCCCGTACTTGAACGCATCCTGTAATCTCTTTGTAACCAAATACAAGATAGTGAAAACAGTTCTCGGACTAAAATCCCATGGTTTTACCTTCACATTCAAGGAAAGGTTTTTCACGTAAAAACTTCTTTGTGCATTAGCCCTCATCCTCTCACTTTCCTTCTGTCCTCGTACTCTTTCCTTTTCACACAAGTAGTATTTAGTATTACTGTTGGATCCTCGTCTTAATCAGAGTAAGGATTCGAAAACGCAATAACTCTAGAGGGTGAACTTTAGCATAAGAGTCGGGTTGCTTCATTGTGATTTAAGAACACAAGTTCGAACAATGAATGATCTTTGTAATGCAAGGAAGGGTGTGACATCTAATGAAAGACAAAATACCGAATGAACTACTTAAAATTTAAAATTAAGAAATAATAATAAAAGAAAAAAATGACAGAGACAGAACACATATTTTCGGCTATACAAGATATAATATTTGGATAATCCCTTGCCCAATAAAGGGAATCATTTTAGATAATCTCATAGGCAATCACTGACCTAGGTGTTGGCATTCACTCACCAACAAGAGAACCATCAACTCACTCGAAAACCGAAACTTACAACTTTACTCATTTCTTTAGTCTTCTCTATTTTCTTTGAAATAAAAGCACTCAATTTATAGGGGAGGGGGGCCGCCATTAACTACCATGGAAAAGGGCTTAAACTACATTAATTATGCATTCCTAGGGAGTCTTGAAAGAGTGCCCATTGTTGGAATTCCCCCGTTTATCGATGGGCCCACGGCTGCATGGCCGAGAAAAGGGGATTCCTTATCTCTTAAAACTGTTCCTTACTTGTGACCACATGAAAATCTTACTTCTCATAATCACAATATGGGAGATTTTTACACTGTGTGCCTTTTTAAAACTATATATGCTTATAGTTAGAACCGTTAGGGTTCAATCTGAACATATAATCCGATGTAGGGAAATAAAACCTGAATCCGCCGTCAAACATCAATTATTAAACTCGTGAGTACAATAAATATAAAAATACACCATATTTTCACGTGGAAAACCTTTTTCAATTAGAAAAAAATTACGAGATAAATTTTGAACAAATTTACAATAATAATAGCACCGGTTACAAATAATTCGCTCTAAAATCCCTTCAATATAATCTCAAGTGAAGAATGGTTGACTACAACCTATCAATATATCTAATAACTTACAAGAAAGAGTACAACAAGAAATAAGAATAATCAAATGAAGTATGCTTTAAAAATCCACTTTAGAACAACGTACCTGATATTGACGAAGAACAGAACTCAAATCGGATTTCAATCGGATACCAAACCTTTTTCTCTTCTCTCTCTTTGTGCGATACTGTTTGTATGTAAAACTGATTTCGAAATACCTTAAAATTGCATCAACATGATTTTATATTGCTAACCGGCGCTTGAGCACCTATCAAGCGCCTCGGGCACCACTAGAATTGGCGCTCGAGCGCTTGGTTGCACGCGCAAATACTATAAGCCACACACCTATGCTAACCTTCAACAGACCTTCGATCGACCCGCGTATAAATATCGTGTGACATTTTATTAACTATATTTTGAGAGCTATGCAATAATAGAGAAAGTTCTGACAAATTTAAAATACATCAAATTTTCAGCATGTTTCACAATTCTCCAAGGGACTATTTAATAGCAACGATTATTTGTCCAGCAAACGAGATCGGCGTGTAATTGAAGCGATATATTTATGCAACTGGATGTGCTACAGAACCTTTGCAAGACAACACCATGAGAAGTTTCCAAACCTCCACTTTGATGACAAGTACAGTTATTTTACACCATCCCATTTATAATTCAAAATGCGCCAAATTCGTTTGGAGTCAAAAGTGTTGGGCAGTTATTGAATTCCACATATGTAAAATCGAGAAAAATTCTCTAACTATGATCAAGTTTACGGCCTCGTTGTTTGAACTTATAAGGAATTAACAACAGCATACAACTACATACACAAGTTTAATAAGTAATTTTTACATGAAAGTCTTTCTTAATTAAGGAAAAAACTATAAAATATTGTGTCCAAGATCATCCCCACATATAAAGATTTGGTTACAGATAACTTCCCATATAACTTGGTTATACAACTCCTTCACAATAACAAATGTGAGAACCATTTACCAATAACCTCCTTTAAGTTGGTTTGTTTATATTCTATTATAAGTGTGACATCTGGTTACCATTAACCAGCAATACCTCAATTATAAAATCCAAAGATCCAGTTATCAGTAATCTCAAATATGCATCTTAAATGTATAACACCTCTATGTGAATGACTCAGGAGATGAATAAATATAAAAATGAGAAGAAAAAAATAGCTAACAATACATCCTACAATTAAAGTTAAAACCGTACACCTAAGGTTGACTAAGATGAACTACAAATCCAACCCCAAACGGTTAGCAAATCTTTCATAGCATGATATTTGTAGCTAGTGTGACCACTTGAGCATCCATCACCCAGTTTACTTGTGGGCAGCTACTAAAATCCTTCTTAAAATTGCTACTCAAGCCCCTATCTCGCAGAATTGTTGTGAAAGGGTTTTACACGAGCAAAATCTCATGCAAACATCAAAGGAAAGGCCTTGTGAGCACCAAAAAAAAAAAGGAGACGTGTAGTGGGTGTAGAACTTACAAGAGGGCAACTCAAAACCCAACACAAAGCTCATCCTATAGTAACATATAAACACTAAGATACGATGAATACCACACCACTAGAAAACAAACATATTGGTAGCCTTACGAAAAAGATCCAGGAAAAACAAATGCATATAGTATGACTATGGTATTCAGCTTCACCATAAAGAAAGCATTCGAACAACACAAAATACAAGGAAGCACATCGAGTTCACCTTCCAGCAGGTGAACCGGGGCGTTCGAGATGACCAATAAGCCATTTTCACGCAACCCAGTGAAACGACAAGTATCAGTATCTCCCCTGGCAGGTCTCCTACCATTCCCATGGTTCTTGTTATTATAACTAAGATCACTACTTCTCAATTCACTAGAACTATACGTTTACCCGCCCACATTATGCTCAAAGCTCTTCCTACTATTAATGGGCTTATTCAAAAAGGAGGGAGGTGGGCGGGGCATTCTCATATCCGGCGACCCACAAACCCCAAGTTACCACGAATGTCCAGCTTTGTGAGCTGGTTGATGTCCAAATCAAGAATACTAAGGCAGGAATCCCGGTCTTCGACAAAAGTTGACTTTGATTTTGACAATGATTCGTCCCTCCCTATAGAGTTATCCAAGAAATAGCCTTTGATCAAACCCTTATTCTGCTTATTGTAAGGCATGTCACCAAAGATGACCTGGCTTTGGTCCTGGTAATGGTAGAGACTGAATTGCAAGTGGGGACCGCCGAAGGTGGGTGGCGGCGCTGGTTGGTGGGGAAATCCATGCAGGAAGAAGTTCGGAGGCTATTGGAAGGGGAGAGAGTCTGAGACCGAAGAGGAGGAAGGCGAGAATGACGATCGTGACTGTTAGGATCGGTGTGGGGATAGTTGAGCCCACGGTGGCAATGGCGGGAAGAAGTGAGAGATTTCAAACTGGAAATTTTCATTATCGTCAATTATCATCCTTCAGATAGAATACAATGAATAAAATACAAAACTAAACATATAAATTATAT
>JAODPA010144829.1:0-15507 GCA_025585075.1 Nepenthes mirabilis
AAAAAGGATAAAAGGAAAAAGGGCATTTGGTTTGGATTATGGTTGTATTCGGTTCAGCTTCCCTGTCCTGCTGGGTATGCGCTGCTGAAGATTTTGGTTGGTAAATTTTGGCTCAGCTGATGTTGGAGTTATGTTATGGTGCTATGGAGCCATTTTGGTGTTGACAGTACTTGTGATTTGCTGCTACCACCCCCTTTGCTGATGTGTGATTTGCTGGTGTGAGGTCGGGTTGGTTGTAGCTCAATCCACCATCAGCAGTACAAAGTGGATTGAGCTACATTTTTTTTTACTTACCAAAAAAAGTAGCTCAATCCACTTTGTACTGATGATGGTGTTGTCGGACATGCTGGAGGAAATTGATTCCGAGCAGCTCCTCAGACAACTGCAGTTGAATTAAGCTGCCAAAAATCGATGCAGCTGGTTCTGGTGTGGCATTATGATGTACTGGAGCAATGTTGATGTTGATAGATTTGGGGTATCCACACAAAAGCTGTATGCTGCTGGTGGAGTGAGCCTAGCTGGAGTATCATGGAGTTGGGATGCTATTTTGTTCTGAAATCCAGCCTTCCCAATGAATATTGACTTGGGGCTTTCTCACAATAACTGTATGGTGCTGCTGCCGCAAGCCTTGTTGAAGCAACTTGGAGAGGACTGCTGTTTTATGCGCTAAAATCCAGTCTCTCTTTGAATATGTTTTCTGATGTCATGTGGACTGGTGTCTTCCAGTGCCTGGTTGGTGATCTGCCGTCTTGGTGTCCGGCTATGGTGGCTCTGATGGTAGATCTTGCTGAATGCTGTGTAGCTTGAAGTAAATTCTGGGGGGAGTGGAAAGCTGCAGCTGCCTTCCTTGCTGTGTGCTACTGATGCATAGACATCAGCGTTCTACAATGTTGCATGGAGCTGAGTTCTGCGTTTGAGTGAGAGGCTCCTTGCCTTTGTTGAGCGTGGAGTGAAGGGTGTGTATGGTGACTATGAAAACTGAAGCCTTGCTTCTGCATTTGTGCCGACTGGTTCTGCAATTTCAATTGAAGTGATTCCACTTCTTGTGAAAGTTGCTGTTGGTTTCAATTGCCACAACCGGATTCGGCTGGTGCAGGCATGGTGCTTTGAAGGGCTAGAGCATATCTAGAATGGACAGATCACTCTCATGGGTGCAGCTTTCCACGCAAAAGCTGCATGCTGATGCTGCAGTGAGCCTTGTATGAAGCATCAAGGAGTTGGGCTGCTGTAAATCCATCCAGATCATTGATTAATGATGCTGATATAAAGTTTTGCTACTGGTTTCTAGTGTGTGAGAATGAATATGGTGGCTTGTTTTTTAGCATTACTTGTCTTGTCTCATGTATTTTATGGTTTTTGATTAGTGCCCCCGGACTGGTTTTGATTCAATTGTCTGGATAGGTGTCGGCTTGTCAGCGTATTAGATGATGTAAAGCTAGCCGCCTTTTTCCTACTTGTTTTTCTTTCGGACTCTTGTATTGTTAAACGTGGGTGTTCGGGGCATGCCCCAATGTTTATGTTCTATCTCCAAGTCGGCAAAACACTTGGGGTAAGAATATAGATTTTGTACTTAATTTTATTTTTAATTCAAATTTAATTACTTACCAAAAAAAGTAAAGGGCTTGGTTTCTAAAGGTAAATTCAAAGTGATGCTGCCTTCAGCACTGTTGGTGCTGTATCCCTGCTACATCGCTACTGCCAGTATATTTGCTGAACCAAATGATGGATGGTGTGACTACGCATGGCTGGGCGGTTTGGATGCTGAACCCAGTTGCATCAGCATGTTGTCACCTTGCTGCCTTTGATTTTGCTCAAAGTTGGTGCCATTACTTGCCCTAGTATTTATTTTGTTGATGGCATGGAAAGTCATGCTATTGCTTGCGTGTTATGGTTCGGATGTTCAATTGCTTCATGGTTCCATCCCTGCCGCCACATAGCTTTCATTGTTCACCTGTTTGGTTCGTTTTTTATTTTAGCCTCGATTGATGGCCTTAGACGGATGTTATTCTGTTTACTCCATTGTTCCCTTTCTTTATTTTGGTGTTGTGACGTGTTTCACGGTGTTCGGGGTATGCCCCAATATCTTTGTTCTAAATCCAAGTCGGCAAAACACTTGGAAATAGAACACTAATTCTGTATTTTTTCTTTCTTTTCATTTATAAAATTTACTTACTTAACAAAAAAAACGTTTCTCACCGTCGCCAGCATGTTTTGCCCTTTGCGGCCCTTGAAAGCTCTCTCTCTCGTATAACAAGAGGGTTTTTATTCAAAATTGCCCCTTCCTGTAGGTCGGGCTTAGGGTTGCCTGTTAGTTGTTTCGTCGGCAATGGCCATGGCCGGTCCCCTGAGGGCATCGACGAGCCCTCCGTGGTCTACCTGTCATCCTCTGTCCACTAATGCTTCCTCTTCGTCGGTGGTTTCTTCTCTCATCACCCATCCATCTCACTTTTTCCCTCCCTTTCAAAGGGGGGCTATACTCCCTTCCCCTGGCCCAAATGCCTCCTTCTTGGAGAGTCTTAAGCCTCTGGAACTATGCAATCGTCACCTGTTGATGCCAACTGCTTCTCCTCTTGACTTGACTGCTTCTCCACTGATCCGGTGTACGAGTATGCCACAACATGGTTCCATGGATGTTTTGGGAATAGAGCCTTTTCCAGATGCTTCTGTTATTGCTCCTGCTACTGATGCTGCCTCTCTGCATTTCATTGCTGGCGTGGATCAAGCTACTTTGGATCCTGCTTCTGGGGTTGTTTCTTCCACTATGCGTTTAAAATCAGGTGAACCCCTAGCTAATTCCCAATCCTCCTGGGCTGAGGTTGTTTAGAGCAAAGGACTTTGTCAGAGTCCTCCTCTTAAATACTATCCCCTTCAATCTATGGATGGGGATATTGTCTCCATCTCTCATCCTGCTGAGGTTATTCAGCAGAGCTAGGATTTATGGGGAGCAACATTGGTGGGATACTTCTATGAACATCCATTACATTTTATGGCAGTTAACACTATAGCATGTAAAATCTGGGCTAGATTTGGCTATGTCATGTAGCCGAGAATGATAAGGGTTTCTTCTTCTTTCGGTTTGATTCTGAAGCTCATCTAAATCTGTGTTTGGCTAATGGACCTTGGGCCTCTGGAAGGAAAACCATCTTCCTCAAAAGATGGATGCCTGGTTTGGCTTTGTCTCAGGAATCCCACCAAACGTTCCCAATTTGGATCACTTTGTTCAATGTCCCAATTGAATATTGGACCCCCTTAGGTCTTAGTTGGATAGCACATCATGCTCATGATCTGTGAAGTGTAATCCTTAGTTTTTTCGTGATAAGTTCATGATACTCGGGGTATGCCCCAACTTTTTTGTTCTGGCTTCAAGTTGAAAAAATACTAGAAGTCAGAACATTGATTTTATATTTTCTTTTATTCTAATACACTTTCTTACTTACCAAATAAAAGTGTTGAAGTGGGTAGGGGTGACCCACTCCTTGCAAAAATAAGAGTAAAATCTGGTGATGATGAATCAGCCATGGTTGTTGAGGTAGAGGTAGCTTATCAATGGAAGCCAACGCATCGAGTGAATGGATGTAATGCCAACCAGAAACATTCGAGCAAGAATTTGGTTACCCTGAAAGCATAGCAGGATGCTGTCCCACAGAAATTGGCTCCAGGTGAAACTTTGGTTGGTTGTGTGGATCCTACAGCTTTGGATGTCCATGCTTCCGATGACAAACCACATAATGAGAAGCTTTGGCATGCCGATTCCTGCTAGACCTCTGATGCAGATCCTCTTGATGTGGCAGGGGATAATCATATGGAGATGGTGCCGCCGGATGTTCAAGCTGAGTATCAGATCTACCTTCATGTAGAAGTTTTGAAATCTAGAGAGAGAAGCTCTCACCTCTCTCTAGGGCTCAGCTGGTTTTCAAATTCGAACCAGTAGTCTGCTTCTCCTTCGTTGGAGCCGACCATGGCTGGCCTCTTGGGGGCCACCCAAGGTTCTCCCCGGTTAGGCTCATCGCCTCCGTTGCCCGATGCTGCTTCCTCGAAGACTCACTCCAATTCACCTCTTTCTTCCCATCTGGAATCTGCTGCTCTGGCTGATGCTGATGGTCGTGACCCAGGAAATCTTTCAGCGGATGCAATGGCCCATCCCTCTATCTCTTTCCCTCCATTGCAGAGAAATGCCCTGATTAAGTCTTCTATCCCTGATGCTTCCTTCCTCGAAAGCACGAAGAGGCTGGCACAGGGTATTGGTCACCTGTTGGAGAAGACAGTGTCTTCCCCTATTCTGCCTAGTGGGGAGGCGGATAGGCATCGATCTGAGGCACCGAAGCAACTGAATCAGCGCCCTGGTCCCATGTCGGTGCGGAAGATTTTGTCCCCGGCTCTATTTGATGATGAGGCTGATGGACTACAGTCCATGACGCCAAAGGAAGAGGGTGCAAATCTACCCCCAGAGGATTATCCTTGCCCCTCTGGTTTGTTATCCGTGGATAAGCCACCCGAGAATCCTTCTTGGTCCAATATAGTCCAGAATAGAGGTAAGCAACCCACCTATGATTTGAAATTCTTCCCTCTGCAGAGTGTGGATGGAGAGGTAGTTTCAATCTCTCCTCCTCCTGAGGTTATCAAACAAAGTATGGAAGTGTGGGAGTCGACCTTACTTGGTTACTTCTCTAGCAAAGCTTTGCATTTTCAAGTTGTTAACTACATTGCTCGCCATATATGGGCACGTTTTGGAATTCATCATGTTGCCGAGTCTGCTAATGGTTTCTTTTTTTTTTCCGATTTCCATATGATGCTCATTTGGAAGCTTGTTTGGCCAAAGACCCTTGGTTATTTGGGGGGAAAACCTTAATCCTTCAACGATGGCAACCAGGAATGCCCATTGTTAAAGAGGAACACAAATCTCTTCCGGTTTGGATCAACGAGTGGAACGTCCCTGCCGAATACTGGACCCCTTTAGGACTTAGCTGGATCGCCAATGCCATGGGAAAGCCACTTCAATTGGATACTAATACGGCTAAACTGGACCGTCATCATTTTGCTCATGTGAGCATTGAAGTGAGGATTGATAAGGCTCTTCCCAAAAAAATCAGACTAACCTCGGGCAAGTTTTTTACTAATGTGGACAATACTTCTATTGATGTAGAGGTTGAATACCAAGGTAACCTCTTGAGATATAGTAGCAACCGGGAGCATAGGCATAATTCTACCCAGTGTAAAACGAAGACGGAATTCCGTCCTACGAGCAGAACTTGGGTAGCCCCCCACTCCAGGGTGCCCCAACGTTCTCCTAAGAAAACCTTGCCAAAAGCTATTCAGTTGAGTGCACAAGGTGATGCTTCTGAGGTGAGCTCTTCTAACCCATTTGCTGTACTTCAGTCTGAGGAGATTATAAAAGCTACTGGTGAGAATGCTTGTAATCAAGATGGCTTTAATATTGTGCAACACAATGCTTCTTCCTGTGAGCAATTTTTTTTTTTTTGGTAAGTAAGTATTGCTGAGCAGAATGTTGCGGAAGATTTGGAGGAGGCCCCTGCCTCATGTCTTCCTCTTGCTGCTGCTGTTTCTTTGGGTTTGGATGATGCCGGGTTTGAGAAGGATCCTAGAATGATGGTGTGTTCTCAGGTCGGCGTGCATCCAAATGAAGCATCTGGTGAGCCTTTGATAGATAGGACTGATCCAGGCTCTAAACCTGGTGTTGCTTTGATGGACAGTGAGGGTTCTTTGTCTCCTGGTGATTAGAATGATGACCCTCTGCATGTTGATCATCATCGTGTAGTCTTCCACCAAGAAAGGCAACAGGCTTCGTTTGCTGAGGTATTGAGGCGTGGTCTTGTTGCTACTGGAGAGGGACTTCTGGGTGCTGGTGCTCCCCCAATAACCATAAGGCCGATAACTGATGTGGACTGAACGGATGCTCTTGGATTCACAAATTGTTCTGAAGAGGTTGTAGGTTCACCTGACTTTACTTCTTCAGTTCAAACTATTCTTTCACTTTCTCAAGGTGGGAATTCGGGCCTGTGCTCTAATCTACAGCAACCTAATGATTTTGCAACTATAGTCGTTCCTTCTGCCAGTGTTCGGGTGGATTCTGCTGAGGGTTTCGTGCTAAAGTCTATACTTAAAAAACCGAGAAGGACTAAGCAAAAGAAGTCCCCTCGTTCTACTAATCATGTCTAGTGCAGTTTGTTGTGTGTTGTGTCGGTAGTCAGTGTTGCCAGATTGGCTTTGTATTGACTCAGTTGGAAATGTTACTTAGGTGACTTTGATCTATAATGATCAGATGTTTTCTTTGGTGTTTATTTTTTGGCTTTTAAGGACTAGTGTCATGGTCTCTGGGGATTTTCTTGTTACTATGTCCTTACTCTAAATTGGCAAAATACTTGGAGTAGAATATAGATGTTGTACTTTATTTTTCTTTTAATACAATTTAATTACTTACCAAAAAAAAGGTAAGTAAGTAAATTTCATAAATGAAAGTGGAAAAAAGATACATAAATAATTATCTATCTCCAAGTATTTTGCCGACTTGGATTTAGATTAAAGACGCTAGGGCATCCCCCGAGCACTGTGAAACATTTCACGAAACCAAAAAAATAAACTAACGGAGTAAACAGAATTACATCCGCAAAGGTCACCAACCAGAGCAATCAATCGGAAGACAGGAACACGCTGGAGAGTTGCACATCATCCCGTCACAATGCACACCGCCCCTCTAAAGCACGGGCCAAACCACTTTTTTTTTTTGGGTAAGTAAATTACATAACTTATGATTTATCTCCAAGTGTTATTCCGACTTAGAATTAAATCATAGACATTAGGGCATACCCCGAGCACCTAATATTATAACGAAAAAATAAGTCCTGCAGAAGGACAACATTCATCAAAGAAAAGCACGCACACCCTTAACAATCAGCAAGGTCAGCATTAAACTTAAACTAAGAGCATGCTATAGCCCATAGGGCAGTAGAGGACCATAATTTTTTTTTGGTAAGTAAATTGTATTAAAAAAAATTATATAACCTATGATTTAACTTCAAGTATTTTTTCAACTTGGAATAAAATCATAAACGTGAGGGCTAGCCCTGAACACCAAATTAAAACCAAAAGAATAAGTCCTACAAAAGAACACCATTCAACAAAAGAAAAAATATCACAAACCAAACATTCATCACGGTTATCAGTAAACTATGGCTCGGTTGTGTCTTCAAAAACCAAACATTCACCCCGATCATTGCTTCAGCATGAGTATGCCAACATGTACCAGCAGGATCAACATCACCAGCCAGTAGCATACCATCAGTTCCCTCGGCTTGACAGCAGGCTTCCACGCACAACATCAGCTCTTCATATTGAGCAACCCAGACTACAAGCTGCAGACCACGTAAGCTTCAAGACAGGGGCAGCATCCACCAAAAGCAGCTCGAACAATCTCAGCCATTGGGATTGTTGTAGGACTCATCTCGAACCAAAAAAAGGCCATCTCGGCCATTAAGGACCCTGATTTCGTTCCATTGCCTCTCATATAGCAATAGCAGAGGACCATAAAAAACTGCTTGCTTCAGCATGAGAATGCCTGTATGCTTCAACCAGCAGAATCCAGCAGTAATTCCCTTGTGCAGCAGCTGAAGATGGCAGCACAAGATTACGGCTCTAGAAAGCAGAGAGAGACGCTTTGCCTTCTCTCTAAGCGTCAAAGTTTAAATTTGACATCCCTCCTTTTGCCGGATTCCCTTGTCCATCGTCCCCTTCCTTTTCGCCAGTGCCTCATGGCGCCGGAACCCCTCGACCCTGCTCCCTGTTCCTTTCCTTTTCCAGACACAAATTACCCTCTCATCACCGCTTCCCGTTCGCATAAGAGTGGCCTTCTTTCTATCTCCAAAAAACCAGAGGCTATGGCTACCCCTGGTAATCTCGTTTCACCCCCCCTTCACCGCTCTTGGTTCCCTCAAATGCTTCCCTAAATGAGCCATCTAAACCTCCTTGCCCCTCTCTCCTCGCCTTCTGCCATCGCCTCCCCCTGTTCCCCACCTTTCTCTCCTCTCATGACAAATCGATTTTGGCTGATGGTGCTACTACTCCTATCCAATCCTCATCTATTTCTCCTAGCGGTGCAGCTACCGACCCGATTTTAGGAATGGGACCATCTGGGTTGAGCTCCCCTCCAACTCCGGATGTCCCGTGCATTACGGGAGAAGTGCTAAGGTTGGCTGGTGTTGACCAGCTCGATGATTTGGGTGATTTGGTTGAGGCAGATTCTGGGCTCACTGTTAGAGATCAGAATTGCCCCAAACCAGTTTACCGGATGGCACCAGAACAGAGCGGCTCATTTGGAGCAAACGTTGCTGTTAACATGGTATCAGTCGGCTCGCCAGCTTCTCTGGATCCAGAAGTACCCGTTGGTAGGCCCTCTGGTTCGTCCTGGTCACAGGTGGTCCAACAGAATATTCATGGAGGTAAGTCCCCTCTAAAATTCTTCCCCCCTAATTTTAGTATTGGGGAACAAGTGGCTCTGGTCCCCCCTCCAGAAGTCATTGAACAGGGGGAGACCTTGTGGGCAGATACTGTAGTGGGTTATTTATCTAGAAAACCCATCCATTTCCATGCCGTCAACCATATTGCCTGGAAAATATGGGCTCGCTTCGAGCTCCAGCATGTGGCCGACAATGAAAGGGGTTTTTTCTTCTTTCGGTTCTCCTCCTGCAAAATGCTGGAGAAATGTATTGCTAATGGGCCTTGGTCCTTCGCTGGCCAACCCCAGTTTCTCAAAACCTGGAAGCCCAGAATGGTTCTTTCCAAAGAGGAGCATAAAATTTTTCCTATCTTGATCACTATGACTGGTGTTCCAGTGGAATACTGGACCCCTTTGGGGCTAAGCTGGATTGCGAGTGTTGTTGGAAAGTCAATTCAATTAGACCCTATCACTGAGAGGATGGAGAGGATGGATTATGCGAAGGTCTATGTGGAAATTGCTAGGGATGCTTCATTGCCTGACAATGTGAGGATCAGAACAGGGAGCTCGAAAGAGCATCCTGATTGCCAATTCAAAGACATTCACTTTCACTACCAATGGAAGCCAAACCAACACAATCAGCCTTCAAAGAAAGG
Source organism: Nepenthes mirabilis (assembly GCA_025585075.1). Classification (NCBI taxonomy): domain Eukaryota; kingdom Viridiplantae; phylum Streptophyta; class Magnoliopsida; order Caryophyllales; family Nepenthaceae; genus Nepenthes; species Nepenthes mirabilis. The sequence continues at coordinate 9,106 of JAODPA010144829.1, forward strand.
GCATGATGTTCCCATTAAAAATCATCCGTTGGTGTACAGGCCCATCGGTAAATTTCGGGGGGGGGGGGGTCCCAAGCCCTTTCCTCCAGTCCCATGGTCAATCAAAAGGCACCTGCTAAGGGTGCTCCTTCATCGTCGTCCCCAAAACCCACCCCTTCCCCTATCTCCAATTCCTTTGGAGCCCTTCAGGACCATGAAAATGATGGGCCTTTTGTTGACGATGTGATGGATCGAGAAAGTAGTAAGGAGGTGATAGTTCAGGTCAACTCAACCAGCCACATCATCTCTGAAAAAAATGATGGATACCTCCCCCGTGAGAATGGGACCAAAGCCCATTTTAGTCCAGCAGTGGAGCCTCCAGTGACTAGAGCCAGTTCCCAAGGTAGTCCCTCCGCAGCCAGTGAAGCTTCATGTCGGCTGAAAGGAAATCCCTTTTCTCCTCCTGGTCGGGATGCTCAGCGGAACAACCCTTCCAAATAGGAATGTGATGGCACCAATATTGTTGACAATGGGCAAATTGGAGCTTTGAAAGTCCCCCTCAATGAGGAACGTCTGACGTGTCTGCAATACTCAGACGGCCCTGACCCCACCCTGATTGTTAGGGATCCCGCACATTCCCCTGCCCCTCCCTCCCAACCACCTTCTTGCAAGGATCCCCACTCTTCGAGGGGGTTTGACCCTAGAAGGGCAAAGTCAAAAAGTGGGAAACGTCAAAAAGCTTCCAAAACTATGAAACCTTTCCACGGAACTTCTGTGGGGCCTAAAGGTTTAACTCCCCAGATCTCCCCTTCCCATGATTAATATTGCTTGCTAGAATGTTAGGAGGCTTAATGGTATAGTCAAAGCCCATGAAGTGCGAAACCTCATTAGTTCCTACAATTTTCACATTGTGGGACTGGTGGAGACTAAAGTTGATGTCCACAACTCGGTCTCTATTGTAACTAAAATAAGACCTCGATGGACTTGGTCAATGAACTACTCAGACTACTCCAAGGGTAGAATCTGGGTGGGATGGGATCTAAATTTTGTGAATGTTAACATCCTCTCCATTGAGGTCCAGGTTATACATACTGATGTTTTAGTTAAGCATGACAACCAAAAATGTATTCCGTCTTTTGTTTATGGTGCTAACTCTAAAATTCAGAGATGTGTTCTTTGGGACAGCCTTCGCAAAATCAGTGACCTTGCCCTAGACCCATGGGCTGCACTGGGGGACTTCAATGCTATCCGATCTCAATCGGAGAGGCTGGGGGAATCTGGCATGCCAGGAGTGCATTGGCCCTAGATAAGTGCCTCATGGACTGTGACCTTGAAGATGTTTCTCTTGAAGGGATGTTTTATACTTGGAACGATGGTAGGGACCCCTCTATCCGCATCTTCAGAAAGTTAGACCTGGTCGTCGCCAATGGAAATTTGCTCGGTAAGTACCAGAGAGGTGGAGCAATCTTCCTGCCTGCTAGGCTCTTGGATCATTCCCCGTGCATTCTGCGCCTGACTAGAAGTACTGCATGTAAAAGGGGCATGTTTCGTTTCAATAATTTCCTCACCAAGCACCCTAATTTCCTTACTATTGTTAGGGAGGCCTGGTCTGATGAGACTCCTAATAACCCAATGTTTCGGCTAATCTCCAAACTGAAAAAAAGTGAAATAAGCCCTAAAGACCCTAAATGCTCATATTGGGGACATTCATGAGGAGGTGGTTAAAACCCGAAAGGCTTTAGAAGACCTCCAGACCGGGTCTCCTACTCTAAGTGTCTCCCTTTGCAAGGAGCAAGCATGCCGGGAGGCTTATTCTCTTGCTATGGCTATGGAAATCGACCTTATTAAGCAAAAAGCTAAAGTAAAGTGGCTCAAGGATGGTGATCAATGCACCAATTTTTTTTTTCGGACCGTTAATGGAAATGGTAACAGGAACAGGATATCCTCATTGCTTCATGAAAATGGCACCCCTACTTCAGGGATTGAGGATGTCCATAAGCTTACCGTTGATTACTTTCAACGCGTTTTAGGTTCTGGTTGTACACAAGCAACGGCCGATCTCAACCGGATTCGCCCGTACATCCTGCGCACCATTCCAGACTCCTTAATTGCCCCCCTCACGGCCCAGGTCAGTGAAGAGGAGATCAAGAATGCCATTTTCTCAATTGGTGACTTCCGTGCTCCGGGGCCTGATGGGTTCTCTTCAAAGTTCTTCAAAGATGCATGGGAAATAGTGGGAACAGCTGTGATGGAAGCTATTCGTGACTTCTTTCATCACGAAAAGCTTCTTAAACAAATTAACACTACCATCATCAGTCTTATCACCAAGATTCAGACTCCGCGATTGGTGACTGACTACGATCATCAGTTTTGTGTAGCTGGCATGCAAGGGTTCGGCAGAACTTCCAGTAAATCTTTGTGATGCTGATCCTGATGGGAGTCCCCTTCCTAATCTCGCCACTCCATTGACTCCTGACCCATTTATTGCTATGGGTTCAAAAAAACAAAATCGAAAATGGGAAAAAAAACAAAAATAAAAGCACAGACATCTCCAACATTCCAGTAATAATCTGAGAGGGGTGATATGTGTTGGAAACTCGGTTGCTGTAGCTGAGAATATTTTGTAGGTGGATCAAGGGGTTGCAATGTATCAGGTTAAGTTGTCCCCCCCACCAGCACGACAGCAACATGGAGATAGGTGTGCCTCCTATTTCATATGCTGTAATGCTGAAACGTGGTCTTGGTTACCCTCTTACTGAGACAATGCAGTCCCCTAGTATTGCTTCCCCTAGACCCTTAAATGATCTGGGTGAGTTAGAGGTTTCCGGTGGTGACCTAAAGACAAATATCAGTGAACAGGCTCTGATTGCTACACCTTCAACAACTGAAAACATCGCACCTAGCGTCAATACTCGAGTTGATCCTTCTTCTCCTCCTGGAGATGTCCACAGAGAGGAAGCTTTTACTGCCAACTCCATTTCTGATGGAGTGTCTTTAGTTTCACAGGAGAGCAAGCCGAAGAATTTTTTCCCTCTTGCTCATGAAGTTGCAGCTAGGATTAAAGTCCTCCTCCATGCGGATGACAAGTCTGTGCACCGGGATGAGGCTCTTTCATGCTGGACATCCTCACGGGCAGACTGTATCAGTCCAAGGCGGCAAGACTCATCCCTTAAGGCACACAAATCCATTCTTAAAAAGCCTTATTTCAGGCAATTAGTTCAGTACAATCCTTGATTGATTAATGAAAAGGAGATGGTGAATTGGATGTTCTGCAAGACAAGGGCCTCACAAAAAGGCCCATGTTGATAGCATAGGCGGTTACTACTGAGCCGACCTAGCAGCCCCTGATACCTGCAAGTTGCCTGCGTGGAGCAATGTGTATGCTGCTGGGTTGGTGATGTTCGGGCTATGTTTATAGATCCCCGGTAGGTTTGGAGCCACTGATCTAGTTGGTAAATGGGTTGTCTCTCTGGTGACCTTTTTGGTGCTGTTATGGCTTTGCTTGGTTGTTTTTGCCGATATGATTGCTATACGCCGAGAAGACTGAATTTGGGTGTGTTGGTCAGCAGTTGCTGACCGAGGTGATATTGCAATCATCCTAGGTGGTGGTGAAAACGACCGAGCTAGATTGCCTACCTGTTATCTGAGATACGTCTGACCGAGTTGGTTTTTTATCTGCTACAGTGAAGACTGTGGTCTTCATAGGCCCTCATCCAAGATTTTTTTTCCCGATATGCTACTGGTGCCGAGGTGTCTTGGTTGAGTAGTCGGTAAAGAACCGTGATGCTAAATGTACATGGTGATTGCCAAATGGGCGAGGTGCTGCAGTTGGTTTAGCTTCTATTAGAATTCCTAAGATATGAGATGCCCTGTATGAAATGCCCGGTCTGCGCCTGGCATGTTTGATGTTGCATGCTGTGTACGTTGCCACTGCCACCGTTAGAAGGCTAAGTTAGAAGGCTAAGTTGGTCTCAGAACAGGACTTATTCATGAGTTTTAGGGTACTCCCCGTGGCCTTTTCTCTAATTTCAGGTCGGAAAAACACTTTGAGTTAGCACAAAGTTTTGTAATTTTCTTTTAAATTTTAATACCTTTTACTTACCAAAACAAAGATATCAGATTTTATGTTGATTTCTTGTTTTTCATGACTTATTTCATGTTGTTCATCACTTGTATCATGTTGCTAGGGGCTGCCAGTGCTACTATACTCTACCTTCAAGTCGACATAACACTTGAGATTAGAACATAGGTGTTTGTAATTTTCTTTCCATTTTTTAATGCACTTTACTTACTTACCAAAAAAAAAAAAAGACTGACTACAAGCCTATCTCCTGCTGCAATGTCATATATAAGGCTATCTCAAAGATCATTGCTAACCAAATTAAGATGACCCTTCCTCACTTGGTGGACACCTACCAAACAGCTTTTGTAGAAGGTCGTCAGATTAGTGATAACATTTTCCTAGCCTAGGAGCTTCTGCACAACTACCACTTGGGACACGGTTTCCCCCGATGTGCGCTGAAAATTGATCTCATGAAAGCTTACAATTCCGTCCATTGGGACTTTATCATCCATATACTTATCTTGATGGGATTTCCTCCTCAACTCATTGGATGGATTAGCCAATACATTACTACCCCTTTCTTTTGTATTAATATTAATGGGGAATCGGTCCGGGTTTTTCAAAGGTGGTAAGGGTTTTAGACAAGGAGACCCTATGTCTCCTTACCTGTTCGTGCTCGTCGTGGAAGTGCTAAATGGAATTATTGAGGTGAAGGCCATACGGAATGAGAGATATAAGTTTTACTGGCGCTGTGAGGATACTCAAACTGTTATGCTTGCCTTTGTAGACGATTTGTTACTTTTCTTCAGAGCTGATGTAAACTCCATTCAAATTTTACCAGAATGTCTTGAGGAGTTTAGGTTCGTATCTGGCCTGTTGGAAAACAAAAATAAAAGTGAGACCTTTATCTGCACTAAGGACACTGACCTCTAAAAGGAAATCTCTGGCATGTTGGGTTTCAACGAAGGCCACCTACCCATTAAAACTTGGGGGTCCCGCTGATCACTTCTAGACTCTCTGTCTTGAATTGTAAGCCTCTCATTGATAAAGTTATTCGTCGTATTTCATCCTGGAAAAATCGATGGCTATCTTTTGGAGGGCGTCTTCAGCTTATTTCATCCATTCGTTCGTCCATCCACTTGTACTGGGCCTCCATGTTCATTTTGCCCAAGTCTATTCTTAAAATCATAGAGAGCTACATCCGTAGATTTTTGTGGCATGGTGTTTTAGATGGGAAGACAACCGCTAAGGTTCCGTGGACCGACATTTGCTATCCAAAGAGCGAAGGTGGCCTGGGATTAAAAAACTTGCAGGCCCAGAACAAAGCTCTGATCTGCAAATTGCTTTGGCGCATTATTACTAAGGACTCTAGCTCGGTGTGGGCTTTATGGGCTCATGTGCATAGGATCAAGGACCGATGTATTTGGACCCTAAAAGTGTCGGAATTAGCGTCTTGGTGTTGGAGGAAGATTATGAAGTTACATCCTTTCATGCGCCCCCATACGAAATATTTAATTGGGGACGGTACCAATACCTTTTTGTGGCTTGATAATTGGCACCCTCTTGGCCCTCTATGTGATTTGAGCACAAACCGAACCCGCATGGTTTCAAGGCTGCCTTGGGATGCGAAAGTTAAAGGCATTATTCGGGGGGACCGATGGGCCTGGCCTAACCCGTTTGATATGGAAGTCTCCTGTCTTATGGAAAACATGCCCCCCTACTTCCCTAATTCTCGGCTCAGAGATTCTGTTCGTTGGATGGCCTCAACTGAGGGACATTTTTCGAGCTACTCTGCCTATCAACTCTTCCATCCTCCAAAGGCGAAAATGCCCTGGGCCACACTGGTATGAGGTCCCTCCCACATTCCCGCTCATGCTTTCACTCTATGGCTAGCCATTAGATGTAGATTTAACACTCTTGACCGTATTCGCGGCGTCACCAATATATCTACCAAATGCATTTTGTGCAATACGGGGATGAAAACCACAATCACCTTTTTTTCTCCTACCCCTTTTCGTCTTCCTTATGGAATATAATTCAGTGACAGGTGGGCATCCAATGGTCTTATCCTGAATGGTCCCAAAATATTCTTTGGGCTGCAAATCAATGGAAAGGTAGAAACTTGCTGGCCTAGTCTAAATGCTTAACCCTTGAGGCCACGGTCTATCTTCTCTGGAAGGAGCGCAACAATCGTACATTTCAAAACTCTCCTATCCAGGACACCACCCTTTTATATTCCCATATTTTTAATATTGTTCAAAACAAGCTGAAAATTCATCTTGACACTTCCAGAGGGGTGGATCGATCCTTCCTGATTCGCTGGGGCTTATAAAAAAAGGAAAATATATATATATATATAT